>CM076680.1:86684154-86779154 GCA_038501925.1 Xenopus petersii | reverse complement strand
GATAATGAAAACGAAATGAAAATGAAGCTTTACATTTCAATATTAGAAACATGGTCACACATAGAAAATAGAAAGGAAGTGGAAAAAGTCTTTATTTCTGAAAAAAGTGTTGGAAGGTGAACAACCTTTTTAAGGGTGATTTTGGTACGTGAGCTAGCCAGTCTGGCCGTGTTGGGAGTATTCAAGGGCTGGGCAAGGATTAAATACTTATGGGAGCACATCACATTGGCCTTCAGCTGCAAGAATCCAACTTTACACCTTATGGATAGTTTTGCTTTTAGTGCTATATGTTCTCTTCCATATCTTTGCAGGAGTGCCACTTGATTTGCGTGATTTGATCTCACGGTAAAACTCCCCTACTACTATTAGTGACTAGAAGAAACAATTTAGCTGCAGGAAAGAAACACTATGCAACAACAGGGACATTACTAGAAATTACTGGACCCCACACAAAATAATTTTAGCCCCCTTCCCCAAAACGGTGGGAATAAGACATTATGGAACGACTCATCTGTGAGTGTCCCACCAGGCCCTCCAGCAGTTATATAGTTACATGGTATGCTTCATGGCTAGTTATGCTCCAGTCCAACCTGTTACTTTTTATTATTCCTCCCTTCCAATTGATATTGTGTCCTTATTGCCTGTTGCAAGGAAATTGTGCCCTTATAAACCCATTCCCTTCACATATTAGAATGGTTCTTTTATATTTCCCCAGAAATACAAACAGCCTTATGTGGAAAAAAAGCAGTTCTAAAGATTGAACATTAATTACTTGCCCACCCCGACTATTAAGTGACCACTGGCAGCCTTTACCACAAATCACCAGAGCACTACTGGGCAATGATTCCAACAATGTGCTGCAGCAAAAGAATAACTTCAGTTTCTGAGGTTAACCCACCAATATGGAAAAACTACAAGCCTTATATAGGGATAGCGAAAGCATTTTATGTCATAAATTTTTTATGTTGATATGTTGATCTTGAGATTCAGCATTTAATGTTTCCCAAATTTCCCTATTGCTATTTCTAATATAAGTTAATCCAGTTAGTGCTCAGTACGACAGATGCACTCCCATTCTGTGTCAGTGTCAGGAAAAACAGTGAGGGATGGGAGACTATCCGCCTGGGATCTGTGCGTGAGAAATCCCAGCTCAGGAACATCAGGGAAGGTTCCAAGTCTCCAGCCTTCAGCTGCTGTTTAAGCATTAAAAGCACTGGAGCAGATGCAATTAGCATGCTCCCAGCACTGCTTTCCCAGCCCCATATTGCCATTACTGTCATGGCAATAACATGAAAAGACTGCTAAGTCCTAATGCTGCCAATGTAACTTATAAAGATTATTGGTCTATGTATTAATTTAGAATGGTAAAAAAAATATAAGAGCAAATTATAATATTTCATTGCTGTGCACCTCATAATCCACCATGATATTACCTGCAGTGCAGGGGCAAAGCAGTGGCGTAATTACCATAAAGAATAATACAGAGGAGCCCTGGCTGCAGGGGGCAGTATGTAGTAGCTATGCTACTGGTGCAAAGGACACAATCCATTATTAAGTTTGCACTTTGCTTCTAGCCAAATTACTGCAGGTTTCTGCACTCTGTTGCAGCAGTGCTGTATTCATGAGGGGTGAGCAGAGCACATATGTGTCCCCCCCACATACCCTGTCCATCTCTTAATACATACATTATTCAGAAGTTCCCATGAGGGATATGGCAGGCGGGAGGGACAGGGCTGTCTTGCACCTACCAACATGGTGCTCTGCATTTTTAACTACAAAGCAGGATTCACTGATAAGTCGTGCAATATCAGGATATTGGGATTAAAACATTGTCCCACATCATTGTTTCATTTATGATCTGCTCTACAAACCTTTGCCTTAAGTTCAAGGGGTTGTTCGCCTAAGGAGTTAACTTTAATATAATGTAGAGAGTAATAACCTAAAGATAAATTGCAATTGGCCTTTGTTATTATTTTTCATTTTTTAATTATTTCAGCAGCTATCTGGTTGCTAGGGTCCAAATTACCCTAGCACGTTGAATGAGAGACTGGCATGTGAAGAGGAGAGAACCTGAATAGAAAAATAAGTTACAAGGTCCCTTGCTTTTCAACTTGTTTATTAATGACCTGGAGGTGGGCATTGAAAGTACTGTTTCTATTTTTGCAGATGATACTAAATTGTGCAGAACTATAGGTTCCATGCAGGATGCTGCCACTTTGCAGAGTAATTTGTCTAAACTGGAAAACTGGGCAGCAAACTGGAAAATGAGGTTCAATGTTGATAAATGCAAGGTTATGCACTTTGGCAAAAATGATATAAATGCAAGTTAAACACTAAATGGCAGTGTGATGGGAGTTTCCTTAAATGAGAAGGATCTAGGGGTTTTTGTAGATAACAAGTTGTCTAATTCTGGGCAGTGTCATTCTGTGGCTACTAAAGCAAATAAAGTTCTGTCTTGCATAAAAAAGGGCATTAACTCAAGGGATGAAAACATAATTATGCCTCTTTATAGGTCCCTGGTAAGGCCTCATCTAGAGTATGCAGTGCAGTTTTGGACTCCGGTCCTTAAGAGGGATATAAATGAGCTGGAGAGAGTGCAGAGACGTGCAACTAAATTGGTTAGAGGGATGGAAGACTTAAATTATGAGGGTAGACTGTTAAGGTTGGGGTTGTTTTCTCTGGAAAAAGGCGCTTGCGAGGGGACATGATTACACTTTACAAGTACATTAGAGGACATTATAGACAAATGGCAGGGGACCTTTTTACCCATAAAGTGGATCACCGTACCAGAGGCCACCCCTTTAGACTAGAAGAAAAGAACTTTCATTTGAAGCAACGTAGGGGGTTCTTCACAGTCAGGACAGTGAGGTTGTGGAATGCACTGCCGGGTGATGTTGTGATGGCTGATTCAGTTAATGCTTTTAAGAGTGGCTTGGATGATTCCTTGGACAGACATAATATCAAACTCTATAGTTAGTATAGCTATGGGTATAAATAATTTGTGTGAAAGTAGATAGGGGTGTGTGTATGGATGCTGGGTTTTCATTTGGAGGGGTTGAGCTTGATGGACTTTGTCTTTTTTCAACCCAATTTAACTATGTAACTATGTAACAAAAAGTAACCACATTAATAGAAGTGTAGCCTCATGGAGCCATAAGACAGAAGAAAACAAACAACTCAAAAATTTAAAAGAAATTTAAATTGAACCAGTAGAAAAGTTGAATTGGCCATTATATAACATACCATAAGTTAACTTAAAGGTGAACCATCCCTTTAAATACTAAATAAACCAAAAAGTGTTGTTTTGCCACCAATATAGAGCTTAGTGAGGACCAGGTTCGAGGTACTATCTTATTATTACAGAGAAAAAACGTATTTGCTTAAATGGACCCTACAGGAGATTTCGGTGTATTGGGCTTTCAGATAAGAGATCCCCGCACTACAAGAGCAAGCAGGCCCGGACTGGCAATCTGTGGGTTCTGGCAAATGCCAGAGGGGCTGCTGTATGGTTCCATAGAAAGTTACCATATAGTGGGCTGGTAGGGGGCTATTTGGGCTGGTAGGGGGCTGTTTGGGCCTCTGTGTACTTGGAATGGCAGGGCCTATTTTGACTCCCAGTCCAGGCCTGAGAGCAAGAAATATGCATATAAGGGGTGGTTCACCTTTCAGTTAACTTTTAGTATGCTATAGAATTGCCAATTCCAAACAACTTTTCAATTGGTCTTCATTATTCTCATTTCAGCTTTTAAATGGGGCCAAATGACCCCAACTAAAAATCAAATACTTCATAAGGCTATACAATTATTGTTATTGCTACTTTTTATTACTCATCTTTCTATTCAGGCCTCTCCTATTCATATTTCAGTCTCTTATACAAATCAATTCATGGTTGCTAGGGTAAATTGAACCCTAGCAACCAAATTGCTGAAATTGCAAACAGGAGAGCTGCTGAATGAAAAGCTAAATAACACAAAAACATAAAAAATTAAAACCAGTTGCAAATTGTCTCAAAATATTGTTCTCTACATCATACTGAAAGTTGACACAACTGTGAACAACCCCTTCAATATTAAAAATATCTAACACTATTATGAAAGGCATTTTTACCCCCATTTTAGACTTTGACACCAGGCAAATGCTTTAAACTGGTAGTTTAATACAAGGGTTAGTCTGTGGGCATTGATAAATAATGATCATAATCATTGACCCATGTCTGTGCTATACACATACATATTAACAAGGTATAATGCACAATAAAAAAGCAAAAGAGCGGTAACGCATAGAGAAATCTGTTAATCCAATTAGTTTGTCCAGAGAGATTGCAGTTAAATTTACTAATTTGGCTTGTATTATTATAAGACTCTAATGCCTATATGCTAAATATCTCTGATAAAAGGATACATTTATCTTTTTTATTTTATTATAAGAACTTATTTACAAATTCAAAAATAAAATATTTCTATATTCCTTAATAATTACCTGACCGGAATTAGTTTTTAGAAATATTGTGCAGCACTAGTGTTTTGTATTTGTATAGATAATTGTAATTATAAAAAATTAGGATTGCTTCCTATACAGTTTATAAGGCATTCTGCCAGTATTACAATCTACAATTTTTTTTTAAAAAAACAGTTTTAACTGTAGTGAATACAGACAACTGAGTAAAATATACAACTACATAGATTGTAGCTAGTCTGTAAGCTCCCCATAGACGCGACGATTCTTCTTGCCGAACGACCGATTTTAGGGAAGCCCGACCAATCCTTCGAAATTATCGTGCGGTTAGTGGTATTCGAACGATCGCACATCTTACGATTTTTCGTCCGACATCTGTCGGGAAATTGATCGGCCAGGTCAAAAAATCTTTGTCGGTCCCAGTGCAATGTATCTATGTTTGCAGGGCCAAGCAGGCAGCTCCCCTTTGTTTTCCTGGCAAATTGGTCTTTTTAGTTGATGGTAAATTCGTACGATCGTACGATCGTTCTGAGAAGATCGTGGTCTCACGATCAGGATCTGATCTTTTAAAAATCTCAACATCTATGGCCAGCTTTAAGCTGGCCTGTTTAACAAACAGGGTCTTCTTTGCCTTCTATATCAAGTCAGCATTTGTATGTTATTTGTATGTTTGAGCTGCAGAATAAATGTGCACTTTCTAAATGTGAATTAGTAGGATAAAATATACTACTACTACTACTACTACTACTACTACTACTACTACTAATAATAATAATAATAATAATTGTTGTAATGCACTGAAAAAAATAAACATGATTTCCCCATCTACTTGCTGAAATGGGTGGGATTGACTTTTAAAGAATGGTTTTGACCTTTTTAAGTATATTTTAATATATATTACACAGATATTAACAAAAATACTCCATATTGTGGAATAAGATTTTATTAAAATACATCTTTGAAAAAAATTCCATATTTTTTCTTATATGTGTGTGTTTTATTTTATTCAAGCCTGTGAAACATAACTCCATACTGGAAGAGGCAGCCACTAGATGGCACACCTTATAATGCGTATTTGCAATGATTTCTCAGGGTGCACATACAACTGCTGAAAGTCATCAGTCACATTATCATTAAGAATCTTGTTAAAAATTACAAGTCAATTATCTTTCTGTGTATCTGTATCAGTCATCTTTGGTTTTTATTCTGATTTTGTGTATTCTACTTTGTCTCTAACTTTTATTTTAGATTCCCATGAAGCCTTTTAAAAGCCACACTTTTTGTGCATTACTAACCCAGGAATCCACATGGCAAGTGTAAGACCAATCAAGGGGGCAGGATTATGCAAATTTACAATAAGGACTTAAGTACATGAAACAGCCTTCATAATACAGGTATAGGATCATATTATTCAGTTCTAAAATATGGCATTTGCATTTCCCTTAGAATTCTTTTTGTGGCTGACTGATTTTCTCTTTTGTGAAATACTCTCATATGTGTTTTCATAAGGCTCCTAAGACATATTTCTACATTCACTGGAAACTGTGTGATAGGCAGGGGGGGTGGGATCAGGAATGCATATCCCAAAACAAGGCAGAGGGTGATGGGTCTTACTCTTTATCAGTTCTCCTCTGTCTGAAAGCTGGGTCTGCTTAGCTTTTTGTCTATTTCAAACATTTCAAGGTTGATTTACAGTGATACCAGATACAAGTGCAAAAAGGCAAAAAGCATACCATCTAGCTGTGCTCTGCAACTACAGCCAGATTGCCTAACTTGCATCTGAATGTTGTACAAGTCAGGGGACAGGTAGAAAGTGAAAAAGGGATGCCTTTCCCTATCCACCCCTTATGAATACAGTTCTGCCAAACTCAAGCAAAGCTCTGTTCATGTTGGGGGAATCATGTCTCTGTGCTCTGTTTTGGTGCACTAAGTAGAAAACACATGATGGACTGACCCCTTTGATCCCAGGGCCAGAGTTGGCTTTATCATTATAATTATAATTATTTATGTATTTACATACATATTTCAAGTTTTTTTAGAGAAATGATACATCAGTCCTTGTCAGAGCAGTAGAGCTTACAGAGTTTAAGGTCCCTATAACATTCACACAGTGTTGTCAGCACTACATAAGCCAGGTATGATATCCGGGGGGGGGAACAAATATTCAGAAAAGTGCAAGTATTTGTCAGCATAACTGTATAGCAGCTTCAGTCTTCTTTCCAAAAATACATTAATGAAGAAGGCATCATCAGTCATATGATGAAAATATATTATTTACTCAAACTTTGAGTACCTTGCTACCCTCTTATAACATATTCTAAATTGTTATTTTTACCTTTCCTCTGGAGAAAGCTATGTTTACAGATGTTTACTAATAATAGATTCAATGAAAATATCTGACCCATGATATTTAGCCATAGGCATGAACTACTTATTGTCATCTTATTGTCATTACTCATTCCATCTGGCCATCCATATGTTTCCAATATGCAGACTCCAGCCACTACCACCTTATTCTGTATAAATGTATCTAAAGAGATACCAAAAATGTTATATAGATATAATTATGCGTTCAGCCGTAGGGGAGCGCAGGAGTAGACACATTCAGTTTTTTTCAATGGGGCTGTACTCACACAGGCTCATGTAGGCGCCGAAAACAGGTTGAGACGCAACATGCTGCATGCTGAATGCGTCTACTCCTGCGCTCCCCTGCGGCTGAATGCATAAAAACAGAACGCAGGGGAGCGCAGCTTCAAATGCTCGTCTGTAAGAGCCCTAATGCAAAATTGCTTAATCAAACTTTACCCCAGCATTCCGGGGCCCACAACTGCAATCATACTATGAGAAATCAACTTGATCGGTGTAAATCTAACTCCATGTTCTTTGTCCCTGCAATTGGAGTTAGAAGCTTTAAGAGTGTTCTTAGCACTGAATAACCTTGTTCATTATCCCCATGTCTGACTCCAGTGTAGTAAAATTAAATCAAAATTACATAATAATCTCTGTGATATAACAGCAAGATGTGATAAATATAATATTTGGTACTGCACTCTCTAATTCATTAATTAGACTTACTTAACCTCAAATATTGAGGTGGTGCAAGAGATAAAAAATTTACAAAGCTATAAGAATTGTAGAAAAGTATCTCCAAATTTGCATTCGGTATTGAGTCTATAATTAGTCAAATATTAATTTAATTATTCTCAAGGCACCTGATTGAATCAGGTGCCTTGAGAATAATTAAATTAATATTTGACCAATTATAGACTCAATACCGAATGCAAATTTGGAGATACTTTTCTACAATTCTTATAGCTATATAACAGCAAGATGACTGACACAGTGTAGACAATCAGCATTCTCACTGGTGAATCATCTTGCATCTCTAATTCAATTTTTAAACGGTAAAAGTCTCATTGGTAAATTATTTTCCATTTGTAATAAAGATTTTATCAACTTCTTTAAAGAAGTTTAGTGTCCCTTTCAAGTTCTTCGGGACATTAAAACTTAGACCATTGTATTGTCACCTTTTACTATGGGGACGCTAATGAATTGCTAAACAACCCAGATACAATTTTAGGACCAGGTATGCACCTTGTCTCAATCTCCTAATGCATGAGGCCATGTCACTATATTCTGAAGATTATGAAGATGCAATCTAAACAGCCCAGGACCTATTTTTGGGTCTCAACTTATTAAACAAAAATATATGATTAAGACATAGATGGAGTTATCCCCCCACCTCGAACCATCTATTCTAAAGTAAAAGTTACAGCTGTAAAAGAAGCACTGCCATGGTAGCGCATGCCTCCCAACATTTCGGAAATAGAAAGAGGTATAAAAAAGTTGCATGCGGCCAAATTTTTTTGACCACACCCATTTTTGTGGCAATGCCCCCTAGTTATTAGTTAAAATTTGGCAGGTTATGAAAAGTTTGAACATATTTCTGTGCTTTTTTTCCCCAGTTATTACAGTTTTGCACAGTCCCACTCCCAAAATTACTTTGCCCCCAAATATTTTTTTTCCTTTTTTTTTCTGGGCAGGCCCCTAGAGCTAGGCGGGCCCTAGGGCGCCTTGTGGGTAATCCGGCCCTGGCTAGATCACTAAAGCTGGCCATACACGGGTCAATTAAAGCTGCCGACACACCTAGTCAGCAGCTAATTGCCTCGTGCGTGGGGCCCTTCAACGGGCTTCCCTGATATCACAATATCTGTCGGAAAGTCGATCGGGCATAATTAAAAATCCAGTCGGATCATGGATTGCCTGTATTGCCCAAATTATGATCTGATCATTCGGCCCTAGGTCTCACATTCGGATCAGCCCAATTTTATCTACCTCAATGTGGGCATATCGGGGAGAGATCCGCTCATTTGGCAAAATCGACAAAAAAAATGATCTCTACGTGTATGGCCATTTAGTGTTCACTTAAGGAGCACTTGTGCCTCAGGGGATTTATTCAAATAAATGATAATTGTGTTTGTCCATTCACCAACAGCAAACAATCAGCAATTAGTTTAACCAATCTAATACAAATTATCAGTGAAAGCAATGATCTGAATGCTAGTGCAATTTAGCACCTATATATGTAAATCAGTCCACGCTTATTAATATGTGGAGTAAAAAGAAATCTGGATCAAGACAAGCATTTAATGCTCAAAGTACAAGTTTTATTCAGCAAACGAGTTAAGAAATCATATATGGATATTTATTGTGAAGCTAGGGATTATAGTTAGCAGCTCAACTATTCCAGCCAATGTAGTCAGAGAGAGAAAGATATTGGAGACAGCCTTATACACTGATAGCTCCTCCTGCTTCTTTGTGTGCCATTATTCAGCTTTCTTCATCCAAATTAACTGTTATTAGAATAAAAAAACAGTAGTTACATAACCAATAAATCAGATATGGCTGTTTCAGGTATCATATGGACATAACAACCTTACACTCTGGGCCTTCATTTAACTTTGCATGCCAAATGAAATGTGCAGTCCCTACAAGAACTGAGCAAGCCCAGGGGTGAAGATGAAGCAGTTTTATCACTGACTAGCATGGATAGTAATAGGCCATGATAGGTACGTCTAGCATATCCTTACCTTTTTAGGACAGTTATGCTCTCTTTCCGCTCAGATGTCTTGGAGAAGGTCTGAGTAGTGCTCACTTGTAGGGTTTCTGACAGATTACCCAGTATGTGTAGGCCACTAACCGAAGTACCAAGTCTGCTATCCTCTCCTTCAATAAGTTTTCTGCAAACAACAGCACATTCAGATGCTTGCATACATATTCATATAAGGACAGTTTATTAAAAACATTATATTGCTAGACCTCCAAAACCCCAGATTGAAATGTTAAATTGTTCTCTTAAATCTTATACAGGCAAGATTTTTTTTTAAACCAATACCATTCTGCATGTTTAACTAGTATTTTAATTAACTAGAATTATAAATTGTCAATGCATGACAGATGTTCTAATAAGTATATAACTCTGTATCCAAATCTGTGCAAAGTAAAGGTCTTCCGGCTGCTCCTTTAAGGTAGGGCATTACTGCATGTCACTCCTCCCTCAGAATTATAAGAGGAAACAATCTTCAAGCTGAACTATAACTCTCTCTCACACACGCTTTCACAAAGAATATTGTTCTTGAACAGAAACAGTAGATTTATTGTAGAACAAAGTAGCTGAAAAAGCGTAGTTTAACTCTGTTTACACTGCCCCAGCATACCAGGATCTCATAGTTTAACTCAAGGGATTTTTACTTACTATCCCTGGCTCCTGAGGCAGGGGGGACTACCACACACTACAATCTACTTGCTGGAGCATACCACTGCTCTAATTAGCTTATACTATCTATGTCGCAGCCCTGGAGCATGTTATAACTGGAGCTACCTGCCACTGACTGAAGCCCTCATTCACAGGGTAATACAACGGAAATAGACCCTGTCTCTCCCATTACTTCCAGTGCAAAATTGAGTACTATCTAGTGGACAGGATCTATAATGTTTATTGCGTAAGTTAGAGGTGATTGACTAGTAACACAAAATATCAAGGGAAATTTGCATAATAACCAAGGAAACTGGTTTAAAGGAACAGTAAACACCAAAAAAATAAGTGTTTTAATGTAATTAAAATATCATGTACTGTTGCCCTGCATTGGTAAAAGCTATGTGTTTCCTTCAGAAAGACTACTATAATTTATATAAATAGGATACTGTGTAGCAATGGCAGTTTGTTCACTGCATCCATTGATTCACTGTTTTGGGAACCCTGGATCAACCATCATCTTCAGGGTTTCCCCTGTGTCAATGAACGCACTAGTGCAAAACTTGTAAAATGAGGCTGACGAAGGCAGTGATGCCAAACACAGCTATACAGAAGTACATGCAGCAGCTTTGGACGCAAGTCCTTTATAGAATGGCATATTTTCATGCAACGGTTGCAGCAAATTTGCACGGCTGCAGCTCCGCTTGCAACTGCTAAAGTATATTCCAATGTTGCAGGGATATCATTTCTAAATGATCATTGTGACTGACCATGTTCTTATAGAAAATGCACAAATTGCATTTTAATAATATACAGATGAATGTTTCCATGCCATAAAAAAATTATGCATTGGTAAATTGTCATATGTACAGCAGTGAGAATAACAACAACATATGAATTGTTATAGAGAGTGATTTATTTTTACACCCATGAGTTAAAGTCTTTTTTTCTGATTTTTTTCAGCACCATTTGATACTAGACTTAACATGCTTGGAGCTCAGAATATGCTGCTAACAGATGGAATAATAGTGAGGTGTGTAAGTTTTAAGACAGGTTATCACCCTTTATTTATTACCTGTATGTAGCAATCTCGATATCCAGAGCCATTTTCACACTCAGTAAATCTTGATATTCTCGCAAGTGCAAAGCAATTTTATGTTTAAATGTCTTCAAATCATCTTCTAATTTACTGATTTTTTCCTGAAACATAGTGATATGTTTATTATGAATAATAGATTTTGAGATCATGTCTACACCAATAGAAAAAAGGCACAAATTTAACTTAAACCTATAGTGCAAGCTTTTACCCACCTGTAGCTCCTCTATCTCTTTCTTGTTCTTTTCTTGAGTTTCTTTAACTTGAGATTCCAGAATGGCATTTCTGTTCTTAAGTGAGTTGAGTTCCATTTCTTTACTTTTAATCTGCAATAAAAAAACACAATACATTCTTTGAACATTTTTGCATATTCATTTATAGTTTGTCAGTCAGGTTTGCTGTTGGGTCAAATCTTTTAAAGCCATACAAATGTAAGTAAAGTACAGTTAAAAGTGAATCACACAACAAGAATGTAATAGGTGAAACTAACATTCTAATCCAAGGCTATTATGATACTAAAATCTATAGTTAATATTGATAAGGGTATATATAATTTATGTGAGGGTCTGGAGAGGTCAGTGTATTTATGTATGGATGCTGGATTTTATTTGGAGGGGTTGAATTTGATGGACTATAGGACTTTTTTCAAACTAAGTAATCTGTATAAAAATTCATATTAAAAGGAATACAAAGCCTATTTTTAAACAAAGCCAGAAATTTTTTTTTGTTGGCAATTGTGAGCAGATATAGAGTAAGCGTCAGTAAGTGGATGGCTCATTCTAACAAGCCTAGCTGCCTACCTGTGCTGTGGTTACAGTATTTTATCAGTAAATAAGAACATTTCCAAATAAATATTTTCAGAAAAAAAACCCCATAGTGGACTGTTTGGAAGTATAATATTTATTTCTAATTATGGTAATTACCATCTGCATTATGCACTACCTCACATTATGTACATCCTAAGATACTATATACACTGTAATTACAGCCCCAGAGCCTCTGCATAGAAAACAGCTCAGGCAACAGTCACATTCCCTATGTTACTTAAATCATAAGGCACTGAACTGACATCCTCAAGCTCCAAGGGATTTGAAAGCCCACTTACGCTTCTCTTGCAGTTTGCCATGTCTCCTCGGTAATGTCTCACATTCTCCACGTGCTTTGTAGAAACTTGACTGAAGTCAACAAATTTGCTTTTGTACCACTCGTCCATTTCCTAGGGGCAAGAGCAGAATAAGATATGAGAAAGAAGATGAAAAACATGTCATGTCAGGTCTTGGAGGATCAAGTGTGTTTTTTTTACCGTGCCTTAAAAGTGATTTTTTAATTAAGTGCATTGCAGAACAGTTATGTTATGGAAAGGGAAGCCTGACCCACAAGTTTTGGCACTGCATTTTTTGCATTACATGGTTGGAAGAATACTTTTCAGTATGCCCATACCAATTTAGAACCCAGGGGGTTAATCTTTCCATTTCTGATATCTCTCTGTGTGCATCAGTATATATGGTTTGTCACAGATGTCCAATGGCTACATGATTTGTATAAGAAACAGTAAGCTAAACTATATACTGATAATTTGCATCTGACATATAATTCAGATTTTGCAAACAAAATGAGCTATAATTTTAACCTGCAGGTTCTTAGCTGCTATTGCTTCATATTCCATCTGGATGTCCCTGAGAGCAGCAGCAAAATCTGGGATGGAGAAGGCAAGATCGCAGGAAGTGCTCATGTTGTAGATTTGTTTCATCAGTTCTTCAATCTCCTAAATTGACACAAGGAGTGTAAGAATACAGGGAGGGATACACAGCATCAAGGACAGCATACTACTTTCATTGAATCATTGTATTACCTCTCCATGTACTCTCTGCAGGAAAGAAATCTCTGCTTCCAAAGTCTCCAGTTGCTTTTCCAGTGCTATGCGTCCTGCTGTGGCAGCATCCACATCCTGATAATAAAACAGCAAATGAACCAGATGAGTTGTCTATGCAGAGAATACTATACTCTTATACTTTTAAACTATAATAGATTTTATTTGCAGCATTTAAAGGGGTTGTTCACCTTCCAACATATTTTCCAGTTCAAACATTTTCCAATCACTTTTCATTTTTTACTGTTTTTCCAAAATCTAAATTTAAAGGTTAATGTTCCTGTCTCTTGTGTGCAGGTTCTGAACTGTTACAATTTTGCAACATTTTTCAGCAGCAACTCTGGAGTATTAGCAACTATTGTATCAATTCTAACAGCTGCCTTTAACGGAATTCGGGGATTCAGCTCAGCAGGGATAAATAGAAGAAATTATTTTTATTATAAAAACACATAGAAAATGGAAAGTAATTAGAAACAGTCTTTATTTCTGGTGAGCTATCTGAAACCAACTGAACTGAAAAAAGTTTTGGAAGGTGAACACCCCAAAAGCATTCTAGGCTATATGGCATTCAAAACAATGGCAAGGTAATAATTGCTCAGCTAACAGAACAGCAGCATTTTCTAATTGTGTCAATGTCCTTAAAGTTACTTACATCTAATCTAAAAAGCACCAATTCCAGCAGGTGTACAACTCTTGCTACCTGAGTTTAAGAAAGACATTTACTTACAGGGCGCAAAGCTTCAATATCTTCTTCTGCCTTTTTCCTCGCCTCAACAGCACCTTCATGGCGTTTCTTTACTGCGCTGAGTTGGTCCACCACTGGTACCTTAGCAGCCACTGCCAAGTCCTGTTAAATAAAAAGAACTGTGTTCCTGGCAGCTGGCACATCTACAGAAATCTCTTTACCATACAAATGCAGATGAAGGACTGCTTTTGGAATTAAATGTGCCTTATTCTGTAATATAATGTTTTTAATTAATATACTGTATATACTGTATACTAAACTATAACTATTTTGTTATATTGTTCTGATTGCTGAACCATAGCTGTGCCATTTCTCTTACACTTGGGAGTTTTTTATTGGGGGATCTGATTATTTAATAACTTGTAAAGACCTGTGTCTCAAAAAAAATGCTTGTTCTTGGGAACATCTCCTCTCTTTCTTTTTATATGTGAGACAGGAAGGAATATTGGTTATCACAGCTGATCACTTCCCCATAGAGAAACAGCAGGAGCACCATCAACAAGATCATAAAGGACTATGTACTTAACTAGGCTTTACAATCCTATTAAGAGGAAAAAGAAGACAACTGAACATACAGTTAAATAGGCTTTACAATTACAAATTAGGATAAAGCAACTTTCACCCGCTGTCATTTTTTTCTTACTGAACTAAACTACTGTCTGCAGAACCATGGGCTAGAAATTCACAGTGGATGTGGTGGCTCAATATCTAGCACTGTTGCCTTTCAGCACTAAGGTTCTGAGTTTGTTCTCATTCAGGGCAAGTATGTTTTCTGTCTGGGTATTTTCCTCTATTCCAAATGGCATACAATGAAAATGACCCTATGAGAATCAGATAAGAAAATCAGAATAGAAGATCTACTGGGTCTAAGCCAATGTAAATGATAAATATTCTCAATTAATTACTGCATAACATGGCAACAGTATATAAACAAAGCATAGTAATGGCAAAAATCATATAATGCTGTTACTGCACAATGGGATGTGGTTTTCTTCTTAAATAACCTTAGTATGCTAATATAAGCAATGAATTATTTTCCCAGTGGGAAAATATTACAAGTTGATGCCAGGATTTATGTGCAATGACATGAGTACCAAGCTTCTTTCTATTGCTGTAGTGCTGCCATTTGGTGGAAAATACAAGTGCCATTTGCTAAACAGGAGCGAACAACCGCACTGACAAATGCTTTGACCTTATCACTGAGTATTGTAGGCTGGTCTGTTTAATGATGCTAATCTAAAAATAAAATCTGGAATGTGAGCCTGCAGCTAGCGGTACGACTGACAAGGCAAATACACAAATTAGTAATTGCAATAATAAGTATTCTTTAGTGCTCAGTGACAACCTCGGTGGCTGATTACTTTTATCTCAATCAATGTTTAGGACAGCAATATAGCATTACAAAGTGTGTGTGTGCAACCCTCCAGCTATGGCTGAATCTGAGAGTTATAGTTTAGCAGCAACAGTAGGGTTTCAAGCTAGATTTCCATGAAATAGAGTATATAAATAAGAGTATTAAAAGGATAAAAAGGGCTAGACATAAACTTCTTGCACATGTAAATGGTTACATTAAACTTACCAGACCACATTAAAAACTCAGTAACACTTCTAAAACTAGGGCCAGAGGAAATGTTTAACAAATGTGGGGCAAACGATTAGGAAGTAATTGTCTGCCTGCACAATTACATCTGAATTATCTGGTAGAACAAATGCACTTGCGGTGCTTGGTAAGATATACTGATGTCTCACAAGGCACTGAAGTACCTACTTTGCATAACCTCTTAGGGAACATCTGTTCTCTAGAAAAAGACTGAACTATTTCCTTCAAATGGGAGTAGCTAGCTGAAGCATACCCAGGCAACAGCAAAACAATGTGCACTGCCTCATGTTTCCATTTGCATTATGGTCATGTGCCGATCCATTGGTAGGCAGCTGAGGAGACTGCAAGTGACATGTGGTATAACAATGCTTACAACTTGCCAGTCACTGGCTTCACACAGGCTTTCAACAACTAAAGATTTATAGGCATCAACAACTCAACAGATTGAAGGTTAAAAGGCCAATGCACTTCCCCACTTCATAAATTGTAGACTGGGCGCCAGGGACAAGAATAAAAGATATATAGACAGATATATAGACAAGTGATAAAGAGATAGATAGATAGATAGATAGATAGATAGATAGATAGATAGATAGATAGATAGATAGACATATAAATTAGAAGAAATGACAGATTCATAGGGATAAATAAGTGAACAATAACTCAAGATAGATAGATATGCATAAATACAGAGACAAACAGACATGCAGGAAGAAATACAGATTAAAGTACGAGTACCAGCATCTTTGGAGACCTTACCCGTTGAAGCTTGGCCTGTTCAGCCTCCCTACGTAGTTCCTTCAGCTGCTCCTCATATAGAGCCCTGAGATTGGATGGTTTGTAGCACCGACTGCGCAGTGCATCCAACTCACACTGGGCAGAGGCGTTCTGCTGTTCTAGATCCCGCACCTGCATCAAGCACATGTTATTTCAATAACATTCTATATTTAGATAACATTCTATATTGATCTATAATACACAAGAGCCCTGAATATCCTGTAAATGATATCCTTATAATACACATAACCATGAATATCTTGTAAATTATATCCTTATAAACGGTGAATTCTGATGTCATCAGTTATAAACGGTGAGTTCTGATGTCATTTCTGTCACATGACTCACTGAAACTTGTATATTATAATAAATAAAGTACCCCCAGTTGCAAAATATGAGGATATTAGAAGTTACCTCGGAGTTCCATGACCTGTATAAAAACACTCGGCCTTCGGCCTCATACTTTTATATGGTCATGAAACACCTCGGTAACTTATAATATCCTTATATTTTACAAGAGGGGGTACTTTATTCATTATATAAACGGTGCTTAGTGATGTCATTGGTTATAATCAGAGCTTAGCAATGTCATTTCTGGCACATGACTCACTGAAACTTGTATATTATAATAAATATAGTACCCCTTGTTGCAAAATATGAGGATATTAGACGTCGCCTCGGAGTTCCATGGCATGTGTAAAAACATTTGGCCTCCTGTTTTTATATGGTCATGGAACTCCTCAGTAACTTATAATATTCTTATATTTTACAAGAGGGGTACTTTATTCACTATAAAACATCCTATATATGTATGTAACATTTACTGGGAAGGAAATTCCCACCCAAATTGATATTATCACTGTTCATTTGTCTGACCTCAAAGGTAAGAAAATTAAGCCTTGCTTCCCAACAGTATATTTTAGGCACAGGTATGGGACCTGTATGTTATCCAGAATGCTCAGGACCTGGGGTTTTCCAGATTAGAGGTCTTTCCGTAGTTTGGACCTCCATACCTTAAATCTGCTGAATGTTTTGCTTCCAATACGATTAACTATATCTTAGTTAGGATCATGTAAAGGTAGTGTAGAGAGAAAGGAAATCATTTCAAAAAATGAGAATTGTTTGCTAAAAATTAGAGATGGCCTTCTCCTAATTTGGAGCTTTCTAGATAACGGATCCTATACCTGTAATGCCAATTAATTGCAGTGAAATTAACATTAATAATAATTCTTTATACAGTGGAAAGACTACAAGGCATCAGATAAAGAAAATATACAGATGGAAATGAGTCTTGGGCACCTACTCTCTTTCTTGCATCGGGTGAAAAGCACACCTACCCTTTCAATGTACTTAGTCAGTCTATCATTCAGCACAATCATCTCTTGCTTCTCGCTGCTCCTGGTGCTCAGATATTCTTGGTTGGCTGCACTGGCTGCTTCCAGATCCACTGTAGGTCCCATATGAGCACCAAAGCATGGGATAAACATGCTAGAGAGAGAAAGAGAGACAGTGAAAATGCCCAGTTGGCATATATACATACACATATGCTATTCTATATTTACAAAACTGCATAATTTATATACAACATTATATATAAAAGTAGTCAACATCTGAAATGATTATGCCTACCAAATTAGTAATATTAGTTAAAGGGGTGGTTCACCTTTAAGGTAACTTTTATTATGTTATAGAATGGCCAATTCTAAGCAACATTTCAATTGGTTTTCATTATTTATTTTTTTATAGTTTTATAGTTATTTGTATTTTTCTTCTGATTCTTTGCAGCTTTCAAATGGGCGTCGCTGACCCCCTTCTAAAAAAACAAATGCTCTGTAAGGCTACAAATATATTGTTATTGTTACTTTTTATTATTGATCCTTCTATTCAGTCCCTCTCCTATTCATATTCCAGTCTCTTATTCAAATTAATGCATGGTTGCTATGGTAATTCGGACCCTAGTTACCAGATTGGTTAAGATGCAAATTGAAGAGCTGCTGAATAAAAATCTAAATAACTCAAAAACCACAAATAATAAAAAATGAAAACAAATTGTATATTGTCTCAGAATATCACTCTCTACATCATACTTACAGTTTTCTCAAAGGTGAACAACCCCTTTAAGTAGAAAACAAGATATTTGACAGAATGGGTAGGGGTTGTTTATACAACCAAGCTAATATATTTGCCATTACAAAGCACATTAATAAAATAAATAAAGAAAAAGGAAAAAAAAAAAACATCAGTGATCACATGTTACAGGTATTGCATATGAATAACTTGCATGTAAATGCAAATTAATACATTTCATGTTCTAGTACCAGTGATCCTTAAATTATATGTTTTTGTTATTGCTAGAAAACAATATAAAGGGCTGTCTAATCTTAATCTTAATCTATAAATGCAAGAATCGGGGTTATGTGACAGGATCAAGAAATTGTACAATCAAATAGGAAAAACTATATTGCTGCATCTGAAAAAAACACCACCCATAGCTTTTTCGGTTTTTGTATAAATATTTTTTTAACATTGAGGATACTGTATTTGCCACCAAATAATCTCCTCCTAAAGATCAACTGATAACTCACCAGCTACCTTTGCAGCACTGTCCTGTTCATTATAGGTTTCTATGCAAATCTCTTAAATATACAGCATAATTCTAGCTTTCTTGTTACAGTAACCGAAAGTGTCATTCGATGTAGGCATACAATTATATTAAACGTCGGAATCGCTGTGAATCGCTATGTTCTAGTGTAATTCAGTCAATATTATCAAAAGATTTTGGATGATATTTTTTAAATGATGATCGAAGAGCAGTGCCATTGGGTTAGTCTCGGCTGGAGACAAAGATCAGCGAGGAAAACGCCGTGTATTTGCTACAAATCGATATATATAATATTTATTATGCATAATACGATATTTATAATACGTCGTCCAGGAATAAAATGCAAATAAACTATTGCTTCTGATATTTTGTATTAGCTCATTGCCGTAATTCAAGTCTGCTTTTATTCCAACGCGTCACCTACCGTGTGCGAACAATTTGCGACTTCTCCAATCTATAAAATGTTTGATAAATATCCCGCTAATATCCGTTTCCAATAACAATAACGCTGAGTGCGTGTAGGCAAGTCTCCCGCAGAAATGCGTTATAATACTAATACTAGTATATTTATATACACAGTAGTTCAGGGTTGGGTGCTACTCTGTTGCTGAATAACAATCACAGCATAGTGTATACTATATAAACAGGATCATGTGGAGCATTATGATACTGACTTTACTGATAGATAAGTGAACTAATAATGAAAATATGTTTTTTTTTTTTAATTTTTATAAAAGGCAAATTCAGTGAACAGATAAGCCACATAAAGAGGGAAAATTGCTGCTCCTACAGCGTACATCACATTGCAGAGTTAGAAACGTTTAAAATGAACTTCCACCTGAAACCTTTTTTTTTTTTTTTTTTTGCATAACAAGAGAGGCTGTAAACTCCAAGCCACTTTACAAAATGCAATGATTACAAATTGGCAGTGGTTTTTGCAAAGGCCATTGCTATTGAAATTAGTATGTTCTATTCATTTCGCTGTCTGTCTCCGTTCCAGGTCTGTCAATCACTTTCTTCTGCTACAACTTTTCAGGAGTCAGAGAATATAAATACTGCGTTTATACCTTACATTTAATTCAGTGGGTTCATATGTAACCCACCATTTAGACTAATTATTGTTCATCCCTTGTGCTGATATCCCAAATTATTAGTCGAAGAAAATAGTAGATGTAGGTTGACTCCAAGCAGGCGTTTGTAGCTGCAACATTCCTTTATGGAGGAAGTGTATCACACTCAATAAAGGAATTTTGCAGCTACAAACGCCTGCTTGGAGTCATCCTACATCTACTATTTTCTTCGAATACCTTACATTTACATGAAACCACTAAGTTTTTATATTGGAAAATTGCTTACAATTTATATTTCATAATGAATGAAAGGTTTTTGGGTTGAGGATACCTTTTAAAAATAAAAAAGACACACTAGCTCTTCCTGCAAAGTGCTATTGCCCTTTAAAATGACATTCTTAATACGTATATGCTTCCACCAATGTACCTACACTAAAGTGAAATGATTTTTGCAAATCTTCAAGTTTTGGCTAAGATGTCCATATGTATAGGAAAGATCAAAGAAGCATATTCTGAGCAGATGCCACTAGCAGGTGCTCAATGAGATCATGTAAGTAATGAGTACAAAAGAGTTTATTACTGATACACAATCAGGCCTGCCACAGTCTCTAGCTTGACTAACACACACATCTTTACGCATTCAATTGAATGTTTTGTATTGGGACATAAGGTTTCCTCTGCAGGGGATCCCCAACCCTCTGCTCCTTGTGTTTCTGTATTGCAGAAAATTACTTAAAACTGAAATATAACACTAGAATAGCTAAGAAAGTACTAGTTGCCCACTATATTACAATCTAACCTACAAATGTGACTCCTCTTTAGTATATTGCCAACTATCTGTTGCTTATACAATTGTCTGCATGCTCCCAGTCCTAAAATTGTGAATCTGGGTGAGATATTGCATGGGATTTTATTATCTGTCTTAAATCCTATAGCATGGAAAGTGTTATGACATTTTTATACATCTGTCATTTTGTTATTATGGTAAGAATGGTCCTACCCAGATGCTGGACCACAAAGAGGGGTTCTCTAAAACTTCTGATATACTGGAATATTGCATCTATTTTGCCTGCATAAGGCAAGGCCTTTCTCAGTCAACCATTGCTGCCTTCACCACCAATAGTGCTATTAATACTCTTATCAAGAATGCCAACAAAATCTGTTTTAAGTACAATAAACACAAAAAATAAAGCTAGATCAGACACAGCTCTGTATAGATAAAATGCGTTTTCTAAAAGCAAGAAAACATTCTATTGCTTGCACTTGAGCTTCTTTGCAATGGCAAAATTTTCCCGATTTAATTTTCTGTATCCAAAACGTATTGTTTTTACTTACAATAGATTACACACGACTACCAATTTAATTCTCAATACTGATAATGATTATTTGTAGCACTGAATATATACATGGAAATTGAGGCTGAAAAGCATTGCCCTCGATTTCCTAAAATTCCCCCTATTACGTTTCTGCAAGTAAAAAGAACCAGGACTGGGATACAGCAAAAACTGCCTTTACTAGTAGACTTATTCCTAAGGACTAGTTTAATTCAAAAGATTTGTATTCATTATAGATGTGAAGTGAAATGCACCAGATGCACCACATTTTACAAATGCTTTGCAGCATTCAATGACAGGGCATATGTATTATTGTGATGCTGCTATGTAAGGAATGTAGATTTCTGTGGGGCAGAGTTAGGGAGATCAGCCAGTCATGAGACATCAGAGAGAAATCCTGACTGAGATGATTAGTCAGGATGGGTATATCCTAACAGTACCAAGAGATGAATGTTAGATAGATAGATAGATAGATAGATAGATAGATAGATAGATAGATAGATAGATAGATGATAGATAGATAGATAGATAGATAGATAGATAGATAGATAGATAGATAGATAAATAGATAGATAATGGAGAGAGAGAGAGAGAGAGAGAGAGAGAGAGATAGATGATAGATAGGTAGATAGATAGATAGATAGATAGATAGATAGATAGATAGATAGATAGATAGATAGATAGATAATAGATAGATAGATAGATAGATAGATAGATAGATAGATAGATAGATAGATAGATAGATAATGGATAGAGAGAGAGAGAGAGTGAGAGAGAGAGAGAGAGAGAGAGACATAGATAGATGATAGATAGGTAGATGATAGATAGATAGATAGATAGATAGATAGATAGATAGATAGATAGATAGATAGATAGATTAGATAGATAGATAGATAGATAGATAGATGATAGATAGATAGATAGATAGATAGATAGATAGATAGATAGATAGATAGATGAGAGACGATAGATAGATTGATAGACAGATGCAAGTAGATAGATTAAATTAGGTTAGATTCGATAGACAAGGTTACTGTGCAAGCTGGAGAAGTAAGAAGCCACACTACAGTACAGGGCACATTATTGTAGGTTCGCTGCATCACTCTGGGACTAGGGTTAGGCAGAAGAGGCAAGTGCCTTAGGGCGCAAAGCTTTGGGGCGCCAGTCACGTTCCTCATAAGCAGCCTACCCCTAGTCTGTATCTGAAATAGGTTAAGTGTGTGCCGCTCTGGTCAAAGCGTGGTGACACAGGCCCCTACGCACTCATTTGCGCACGGTTGCGCACGCGCGTCCTGGTTAGCGCACTTGTGTCCACTTTTGCGCACGGGGCGGGGTTGCCTGGGACGCCCAGCAGGCATTGCCCGGCACTGCTCTGGGATACTGCAAAAATTAAGAGTAAATCAAATTGAGATTACTTTCACTGCAAAGTTACCTTTACATAAAATATATCAGCTGTTGTCTCTTAGAATAGCAGAAAAAACCCCGACTAAACTGCCAAACTCATTGCTATTGCACTACTAAATTGTTAGCTCTTGGGCCAACCTATTGCTCTCTTTTGCAATCCCTTGCAGCGTGCTTTGATAATGATAGTGATAATAGCAGCTGCTCCTTGTTTGCACAGTTAGTAAAGAGATCAATATCATGAACACACGCGTACTTTGACTATAGCATGACTTTATTTCACTATTCTCCGTTTCTATAAAGTTTCTTTGGCCTCGCGTTGTTAACATAGTGTATTCCTCTGACATTATTACACACTAATATATCTCAGTCAGTGTGTAGAGCAGAACACAGGCAGGCCTTATAGGAATTGAATAGGAATGCAGATATCCAATCTCTACTCTCACAATCCAGCCGTCTAAACAATGAATCTAAATGTTACTTGTGTCCATTCCTCCCACTGCAGTGTTAGTTACTGACACAGCTTGGCCAGGCACTGTCACAACCACTTGTATCAGACCATACCGACCAACCCAATGACTACACATGCTCCCCCCACTTCACTCCATAGAACAATACAGAAACTCAACCCAAGTCCATGCACAGTCGTACAGTAGACTTCACAAACATGAATAAATGAGTGTATCTCTTTTGCTAGTGAATAGATCTATTCTATTGCTGACCTGCGGGGCCTCCGGGTGGCCGAGGCTGTCCTCCTGCTGCTAGCATGTTCCTCCCGCGTTACCCGGCTGTAGCTGGCTGATCTCCTGTTCCTAGGCGGGGAAGGGCTGCTAACCCTGAGCTTCACCACTGAGCTGCTGTCCAGCTCTTCAAAGTGACGGCGGTAAGAAGAGACTCTTTCTGGGCTGCGGCTCATAGTGGCTGGGATATTGGAGCTGTCAGTGGTGCTGAAAGGGCTGATCAGTGCTGAGCCGGCTCCAGTCTCTTGGGCTCTACTTATACACACAGGCTGCTCTATACAGGGCCGGGCAGCTTCTCAGGAATGTGCTGGCTCAATAGCACACACTCCCTTCTCTCCTAAGTGTCAAAGTCACGGTAAGAGGCCACATTTCCAGCTAGAGGAAGGCTCCCTGGTATTTTACAAAGCATTCAAGCTGATCTAATAGCCCAGGCGGGCGAAGCTTGAAAATAATGGAAAAAATGAACTAGACAGCATATGCATCTACTTCCTATAATGAGCTATAATTCCAAGCGAGAGAGCAACCGCTGGAGAAAATGACAATTATCTGTGGATGTTTAACCCTTCCCTGAGACAGTATAACATGCTACCCTTTTTGCTAAAGAGGAAGGCTATAAACGTCATTATCCTGAAAATAATAAAATAATAAATATTCCTCCAGCTAGTGAACACAGAGATAAAGGAAAACTATACCCCCAAATAAATACTTGAGCCACAGATTTATATCAAATTAAGTGGAATGTTAAAGAATCTTATCAAACTGGAATATATATTTTAAGGAGAATCAAACCCAAAAGTTAAAAAAAACCTATCCCCCTACCCTACATAGACCCCCCTCCCTCCCCCACCCTAACTTTTTACTTACCCCCAGATTCAGGCATCGGAGTTCGCAGGTGCCATCTTCAGTCACTTCGGTAATCTTCAGAATGAGACCCGTGCTTCAGCAATTTTCATGAGTTTCGGTGCCTGGCAGTTGTGGTGAAACAGACAATTAATTCAACTGCACATGTGCTGCTCCACCTGTCTTATTCCGAAAATTTTTGAAGAGAAGAAGATGGCGCCCATGAACTCCACTGGACAGAATCTGCACAGAGGGGTAAGTAAAGACTTAGGGGCATTTGCCAGGGGTAACACTCAGGCTGGGGGGAGGAGGGAGGGGGGTCTATGTAGGGTAGGGTTTTAAACTTTTGGGTTTGCTTCTCCTTTAAGTAAATATTGCCTTTTTACATCACTTGACTTGAACCACCATTTTGTGATGGTCTGTGTGCTGCCTCACAAGAAATACGACAACTCTACAACTGCAAACCGACAATACCAAGGCATCACTTTTGCATTTCAGAGTTGCAGATAGAAGCCATTTGGATTTTAATAAATCTTCAAATTACATGCACTGCCCTAAGGTTAATTGTATCATGGCGTTTTATCTCACCACAGAATGAAGGGCAAGTACAGTACATCATTTATACCTTTATGTTGTTGGCCAGCAGCTTCAATATACAAAATCAATACATAAAACAAACCAAGGAATTCTATATTAGGCTTTTTGAACTATTTTTTTGTACCAACTGCTTTAGCAGTCAACTTGTTTGTTTACAAGGTAATTGCACAGTATGGTTGCTTTCCAAATACTTTATAATTCAGCCCTATATAAAAAGGTCTATATATTTGCAATTTAATCTGTACAGAAAGTACAACTATGAATTACTTTGCTTTAACTTTTAATTATGAAATATATTAGTTACAGTACACTGGTCAGAAGCTGTTTAGTACTGTAGAAATATATGGTTAGAAGGCGTACACTCACAGTTACCAATATGAGGTACTAATCAAGAGGAGACTCCCCATTAACCCCAAAATGATAATAGTCAGAAATGAGGAAAGGATTGCTCATAAAGGGTTTGTTTGGCTTCCAACATTTTTTTGTTGTTTTAGATAGTTCACCAGAAATAAAGAATTATTTCACCTACTTTCTATTTGTGACTGTTTTTCTAATATTGAAGTTTAAAGTTTAATTTTTCACCTTCTTAAGTCTTTCTAAAGCAGCTCTGTAAACGTTACACATTGATTTTGAAAAAAACGTAAATTATAAAACATTGAAAGCACTTTCAAAAATTATTTCTGGTGAACAATCTGAAAACAACAGAACTGAAAAACATGTGTGGAAAGTGACCAACCCTTATAATCTGATGTTATGACATTATTGCTGGCCTCACATGATTTAAAGAGATATTGACACCTGCTCTGAGATTTTCTAATAAAAAGGCAAACATCCTCTGTTGACAGGTATGCTGAATATAATATATGGTTCCTCATATAAACTATATTTAAAATGTAAGCCAGTATGACAGGGCTATTAAAAATTCAGTACATCCATGCACAATACAATGATAGAAGTCATCTTAAATAGCCAGAGTTGTTAAAACTTTCCTTATATTCCCCACTAGGTATTGAGAGCTCTGGGTCTGCTGCTCAGTTAATTATTCATCCAACACACAAACAGGGAATGCCCATTCCAAGCTTATAGGAGGCCACTGTTAATTACTAAGACATGCAGTGTGTGTATATCTTCCATTCCCATTATGTACTATATATGAATGAATGAATCTGGATCACATAAAATACTGTCTACACTTGCTTTACTCCAGTTAGGGTTTGAGGTTTTTTTTCATGTCAGACAATATTTATTTATTGTCCTACTTGGACTATCTACAACACACAGTATGTTTGATCAAGTATGCTCACACCTCTGGCTACTGATGTGTAAACACGTGTGCAGGTTTTCTATAGGTTTTCTATAGCTTTGTTAGCACACCTGTACAATTTTTTATTTCATGTGTTTTTTAGACAGTGAGTCTCAATGTCAATTTACAGTGAAGCAAATTCTCTTTTAATTTAGAATTTGTATTTCTAAGAGCATCTATCCAGTTTCATATTGGAGACTAGTCTGCATTATGCTAACAAATGCTGGGGCATTTGTTCACAAGCTATATTAGCTGTCTGGAGTAAAATACCGGCCTTCCTATATATTTATCTTTTTTCCCTATTAATAACATTGGGCTCAACCATCATTTTTACCGTCCAGGCCAGTAAAATACCGGCCAGGTGGCAACCCTAGCTGTATGGCAGTGGTTTTCAAACTCCTCCCCATCCACACCCAGAAGAGAGGCATGCAGCACTAGGAGTGCCTATTTTGAATGGCCTTATGTTGAAATTTGCTGGCTGCAGGCCCGGACTGGCAATCTGTGGGTTCTGGCAAATGCCAGAGGGGCTGCTATAAGGTGCCATAGATAGTCAGTATTTAGTGGGCTGATGGGGGCTGTTTGGGCCTCTTTTATGGCTGATTAGGTCTCTGTGTACCTGAAATGCCAGGGCCTATTTTAATTCTCAGTCCGGACCTGGCTGGCTGTGAATATTCTTTGATATTACTGAACCTCTATCTTCATGTTCTTTTTACAAGCTTTTGATATTGGCATACAAATGTTAACAAAATGTGAAAGTATGGACCACAATACATCAATAATGTAATTTAAATTTAGATGTTACAAACCAATGAATGTTCTGTGTTGTGCACACCTTTACAATCTGTGTGCATAGAGGAATTTATGGTTTAGAATTAGTGCAAAATGATATGTTTTCCTATCAAATTATTTATCCACACCACTATTGGCTTTGTTCTGGCCTCGAAACACAGGTGCACTGCTTTGAGGCAACATTTCTGACTTGTAACTACAATTCACATTTTATTAGAAAATTAGAGAAAAGATAGTAACCCCCACTCTACAACATCATCCAATGCTTATTTGGTGTTGGAGAGTGGGGGGTTACTATATTTTCTTTAATTTTCTAATAATCTCAATAAAGTAATTTACACCTCCACCTCTCTGGGAAGTGAGTTTTTGGGTAACGAGCAAGGTTATCCCTCTTTGTTACAACTCACATTTTAAAACTCAGCACATTAAGGGCCTATTTTTAAAATGGTGCAAAATTATTTAGGACAAAAAAATGATGGAATCATTATGGATGCTGAGGAATTCTACCACTTTTTGAAGGACTTGCTGGCTGAATCTTATGGGTTAAGATTCACTTGAACTGTTCACCTTTATGTATGATGTAGACATATTCTAATTTGCAACTGGTCTTGTAAGACCCTTGTTCATTATCATGTTAAGCACTGTGTAACTCGCTGGTACTATATCAATAAAAGATGATGATGACGGTGATGATATATTTATAGTTACACAGTTACATGGGGCTGTGTTATGGGATAAAAAGATTTGCCACTATCTGTCTATAATGCCCTCTAATGTACTTAATAAAAAAAAAATCAGCAGCTCTGCTATATTATTGATAGAGTCTGAGTTACAGTAGCAACCAGGCAGTGGTTTAAATGACACACAGGAAAATAAATTTAGAGGGCTAGAATAGTAATAAAAGTCGACCCTCACTATGAAAAGGGCATTCTATAACTAATTAATACAGGCATGGGATCCATTATCCAGAATGCCTGGTACCTGAGTTATCTGGATATGGGGTCTTTTTGTAATTTGGATCATTCTTTTCTTATTACAGAGAAAAAGGAAATCATTTTAACATTTTTAATTATTTGCTTATAATGGCCATAATTTGGAGCTTTTTGGATAAGGGGTTTCAAGATAAGTTAAATTTATGTCACTTTAAAGCTCTAGCAACTGAATGTGACAATTTTTTGTTCACAGATGTTGCAGTTTTCTCATTTGTGTCAAATGTGAATATTTAAATTAGGGATTGGATGTGGTTTGGTATTTTCTTCAAGAGTAGGAACCCATTTTACATTTTTCAGGGGACCAGAAAAAAAATAGTGTAAAATCTGGGAAAATGTAAAATCATGGGAATACATTATGTATAATATATTAGTGAGAAAACATGTACAATTAGTTTTTTGTTTTTATTCTTACTCTTAAAGGCCACTTAGATTATAACTGTTTTACCAGGTTTGGGGTTCAAACATCCTTCAGTACAACTGACCCAAATGGTTTTCCAAATAAAGGATAGATGTAACTTGATATTATTTGATTGGGTGTAAAATATGTTTTTATGCAAGGGTATGCAAGTACAGAAGGCTCCACAGCAAAACCTTTTTAGTACCCTCAGAGCTTAGGGAAGTTCATATGCTTTTGTGTCTGCTGCTCCCACAGTTGGTATGTCTTCCATATCTGATTTACCCTTGTTATAAAGCCTATCTGCTACATTGCTGCTATGGGCAATGTACCTTTTTTCTAAATTCACAATGCAGAATATTTACCAATCATTCTCAGCACTACTGCCCCCCCCAAAAAAAATTATGTGTTGCTCAACAGGATTTTCCAGCAAAAAGTTGCACCAATTGGGTAGATTTGACAACTAGGCTTGCCAGAGTATGTGTTATATATAACAGTAATTGCATACGATTCACTTAGGGGCAGATTTATCAAGGGTCGAAGTGAATTCGAGGGAATTTTCAAAGTAAAAACAAAATTCGAAATTCAAACAAATTTTTTGGATACTTTGACCATCGAATAGGATACTACGACTTCGAATTTGATTCAAAGTAAAATAGTTTGAATATTCAACCATTCGATAATCGAAGTATTGTCTCTTTAAAAAAACTTCGATTTCAATACTTTGCCAAATTAAACCCGCTGAAGTGCTATGTTAGCCTACCCTCTAGAGAATGTTTTTAAGTTTTTTGAAGTTGAAGAATCATCGTTCGATCGAACGATTTTACTTCGACCGCAAATGGCCAAATTCAATGTAAAAAATCTTCGACTTTGATATTCAAAGTCGAAGTAATCCAATTTGATGGTCGAATTTCGAAGCTTTTTCTACTTTGATATTCGACCCTTGATATCTGCCCCTTAGTATACCATGAAACGGAAAGCCTGGAAATACCACCTGCTTGAGACCAGTGTAAAATACAAGGCAACTTTGCACCAGAGAGCACTGTGCCCAGTTTTTCCACAGCAGTTCCAAATGGTATTTTGGTATTTTTGGCTCACATACAGACAAGTTTCATTTATTCTTTTGTGTTAAGGCAATCATAAAGGAAACCTCATGTGAGTTTACTAATCATGCTGGTTTTCGTGCCAAAAAAGCTTGGCAATCTTCATAAGTTTCCTTTATAATTACCTTTGCACAAAATCTTGGGCAATCATAAACGGGTCCCCCATGACAGTGTTTTATGTGGTGCAATTTTTGTTGAAATTTGTTGCAACCACTGCTCAGTGTGATTGCAAATCAGCTTTTATATGTGTTATGTGTTATCAAAATTTTTTTCTGTTTTTGGGCTTTGGCATTTTAGAACTTTATGACTCTTACAGTTCTTCCAAAAGACAATTGCAAATGGTAAACAAGTTTTTGAAGATAATTTAAGACTGTTTAATTCCTCATATGACCAAAAAGTCATACAATGTATACAGCCTCAATGCCTTCTCTTGTGGAATGGTTAAAACAGTGGTTGGTACTCAAATTTAAATGCACTGTACTTGTTTAAAATAATATCTGAAAGCATAATTAAAGTCTCTGCTATAGAGAAGCATACAATTCCTTAGAGCATTGTTTTTATGTATCTTGGGGCATAAATACTGTGTGTGAGGTCTCTGCAGGATTGCAAATGTGCCATAGGTATGTTCAAAAGTATGTTCCAGCTGAGGACAAGGGCCAGAGGGAAAAGAGGCAGATGGAGAGGAGGTTCCTTTCATATACCGCCAGCCCCAGTTCCTCAGCATCCATGGAGGTTAACCAAGCATTTCTGTATTCACATGTTTAACCTACGCACAAATATCTTTTAGGGATCCAGGTAAGAGGCAAGTTTAACTTAAAAACCAAACAACTATGTAATTGCAAAATTAACAGCATGCAAGACAATGAGGGGAATTTATTGGGAAAATCTATATTATCATAAAGTATCATTATTATTATTATTATCATAATCAGTAAAATATATAATATATTTGATTGGGTGTATTGCAAATTTCAATTGAGTACTTATTGCCTTTGGCTAAATGGAATCTAAGGGTGATTTTAACAAGCTACTGACATCATATATAGGGAGCTCTCAGATGTAAAGTTACAAAATATGCATGGGCACACTCACCGTGCAACATAAGTAAATGGTCAGTTTTTATGACATGTAGAACTGAAAAGCAGGAGCACCATTCTGCTGCATGGGATATGGCAAAATAGTTTCATAGTTTTCGTAGGTTGATTTATATATTAAGAAAAGGGTTTTTTTAATACTATTGCAGATTATCAGTAAAAATATGTTAGAGGTGAAAAAAGTATTGAATCAAGAAATAGGCCTCCCATTTTCAGTTAAATAAAAGGCAAGAAACTAAAATAAATTACCCCTCAGGTATGTTGAAATATAGCAAGGTAAAGTGTACAAGGCAAAGGGAAACTTTCCCATAGTGTTCTTTCTGCCATGCAATAATAAAAGGTGGTACTATTAGTTAGTTGCAATATGCAAACTGCGTAACATATTTATGTTTCAAAATATCTACATGGAAAGGTGCTGGTGGGGCTAATTTCCAGACAGGTGAAGCTACATACTGAAGAATACAACAGCGACATCCAAAACATCAAATGAGGCACTTATACCATACCCTCAAAAGTAGGGATGCAACAAATCCAGGATTCAGTTCTGGATTTTGTCTTTTTCAGCAGGATTCAGATTCACCCGAATCCAAGTGCCTGGCTGAACCAAATCTGAATCCAAAAAAATCACATGACTTTTTGTCACACAAACAAGGAAGTCAATAAGGACATTTATATTTCTGACGAAGGAAGTCAAACATTTGTTAGTGCTTTTCTTTCCCTCTCGTTTACTTAATTTACACATGAAAATTAGGGTTCGGCTTGGTTCGGTATTCTGCCAAATCTTTCACAAAGGATTTGGGGTTCGGACGAATCCTAAAATAGTGGATTTGGTGCATCCAGTGCTTGAATTGGGGCGGGATGGGGCGGGATGGAATCCCGCTACTTCTTTTTTCACAGTAATTGCCATCCCGTTAGGCGGGATGGCACATTTTTGAATACCGGAGCATTTTTCCCCGAGCTGGACTGAGTTTTTTTTTTTTTTTTTTTAAAGCTCCGTCTACAGGAGGGCTGACTAGGCTGAGCAGGACAGGGAGGCGGGAACAGGGGAAGGCTAGAGATTGGTGAGGGGCAGTGGTGCAATGCTACCCCACGCATCAGAGTGCGCCTGTGCAAGTAGACTCAGTGTGCGAGTCTCTCACCTCAAACTGCCATTGCGCCGCCTGTAGTAGCTGCTTAGCCTGATCCGCTGCACAACGGCTGCTAGTATGGACTGATTAATCATAACCTGGTGCTGCAGATCCTCCATGTTCACCGACCCCCGCCGCACTCTACTCCCGGCCGCCTGCCTTGCTATGTCCTCCGCCACCTGACCCAGCGCATAACTCACACTAAGGGCGGCGCGATGTGAAAACACATTGCGTCGTGTGTATATCAGCCCGATCGATACCGTGCAAGTAAGGGGTGACAGTAAGGACAACCCGGGGATGGGGCCTACGCACAGGCAGGAGAGGTGGTGGAATGGATAAGGGCAGGGGTGTCCTAACAAGTCTCCTTTCACCAGGGATGGCCAATGTTGTTGTTACACAGTGGCTATGGCCAGGCTGCGTGGCGAGAACACTGGGAATTGTAGTTAAAAAAAGTGAATGGATCCTTGTATGTACAGAAGCATTATCTATGAGCTAATTAGAAGCCCTTTACCCAGGCTCCCTGACCAGTGCTTTGCTACTCTTCAGCTAACATGACCGCTAACAACCTTAGACTGAACCCCTTCTACTATACTAAGCTCTATATACCAACCCACCCTTACTGTCTGTTAACCATTCAAGCACTAAACACCAAATGGAATCTGTCATAGAGTTCCTCTATCTATATGCTAGTACATTAATGGTAAACCATTCCTTTAATGGGGTTGTTCACATTCAAAACACTTTTTTTCAGTTCCTGTGTTATCCCACAGTCACAGTCCCTTCCCAGAGACTATTATCCCACTGTTACTATAGGCACCATCTCTCCCTACTATACGTGCTATCCCACAGTCACACTCCCTTCCCAGAGACTATTATCCACTGTTACTATAGGCACCATCTCTCCCTACTATACCTGCTATCCCACAGTTACACTCCCTTCCCAGAGACTATTATCCACTGTTACTATAGACACCATCTCTCCCTACTATACCTGCTATCCCACAGTCACAGACCCTTCCCAGAGACTATTATCCACTGTTACTATAGACACCATCACTCCCTACTATACCTGCTATCCCACAGTCACATTCCCTTCCCAGAGACTATTATCCACTGTTACTATAGGCACCATCTCTCCCTACTATACCTGCTATCCCACAGTCACATTCCCTTCCCATAGACTATTATCCACTGTTACTATAGGCACCATCTCTCCCTACTATACCTGCTATCCCACAGTCACACTCCCTTCCCAGAGACTATTATCCACTGTTACTATAGACACCATCTCTCCCTACTATACCTGCTATCCCACAGTCACACTCCCTTCCCAGAGACTATTATCCACTGTTACTATAGGCACAATCTCTCCCTACTATACCTGCTATCCCACAGTCACACTCCCTTCCCAGAGACTATTATCCACTGTTACTATAGACACCATCTCTCCCTACTATACCTGCTATCCCACAGTCACACTCCCTTCCCAGAGACCATTATCCACTGTTACTATAGGCACCATCTCTCCCTACTATACGTGCTATCTCACAGTCACACTCCCTTCCCAGAGACTATTAGCCCACTGTTACTATAGACTTCAGTTGCTTATTCAAAGCAATGCATGGTTGCTAGGGTAATTTTGGCCGTAGCAACCATCATAAATAAAGTCCTTAAAAATGTTTGCCCTGTTTTAAAGCTTCTTTGTATTGTATATATGAAGTATGCATAGGTGACAATCACAATATTCGAATCTCCCGCCCACACACTAACTGATGGAAAGCAGATTCTTTGCTCCGGACTCCTGGCTAATAGAAATTGGTGTCTGTTGCTGCCAGGGCTACTCTGCAGATTCCCTCTCTCCCCCCTGATCTGTTAAGTGCAGCAGTATAATTGTAAGCAGTTTTTATTACTTGTACTTCCTGCTGGCACTTCGCCCCCTAACTCTTCCCTTAAATAATTTCTTCCACACATTGACTTTTAAATCTTTCCATGCCTTCTGTAAATCTGTCACTGCTATGATTTCTGGGGGTATTTATAGATGATATTGCCACTGTGACACCTTCTATGACTTTTGGGGGTATTTATACGTGATATTGCCTCTGTGCTATGGGTTCTGGGGGTACATGCTAATACTGATTTAGTCCTGATTTATATCCTGAGCTAGTGGGGGCGTGGCCATAAAAGGGGGCGTGGCCTTAAAAAAATTTGGCGCGCTACGCGCGCCGCCATTTCTCCTCAGTCCTGGCTTTCTTCAGTGGGCGGGACTACACGTGGCACACCCCCACCATCCCTTTACCTTTTTGTTCCCAATTCAAGCACTGGGTGCATCCCTGATGAGGCTAGACTTGGTGGTAAGAGAATGGTTAAATGGCTTAAATGATGTATGGAACTTGAAGTCATGCTTCAATTTAGTTAATAATGCTTTGTTTGCTTTACAGGATCCGAAGTTGATCATCTTAGCTACAAAAAATACAAAAGTCAGGGCCGATGCTCCTAGGCATATTGTATCTCCTGCACATCCCAGTGTTTCTGAATCAATGTGGATATGGTTGGGCAGCATACTGCCCCCTAAAATCCTTCCTCCCTAGGTCCGGGCCTTGGTGGCCTTTCCACAAATCTGAGCCTAACTAAAGTATGGATAAAGGTATGGCCCTAATACTTATAATACAGTTATAGAATATCCTATTTTTAGCAACATATTAGTTGGTCTACGTATTTATGTTTCTTAATTATTTGCCTTCTTCTTCTTTCCAGTTCTCAAATGGGGGTTGATGATGTAACTTTCCAGAAAAATATTGGTCTAAGAGGCTACTATTTTATTTTTGCTTTTTATTATTTTTCTTTCTATTCAAGCCTTTTGCTGAGGCTATGTCTGCCCCTAAACAAGATCACCTCCTCTCCAAAATACTAGCAAGTTTTTCTGTTGCAAGTCTATGGTAGGGTAGGGGGGTAGGGTTTTTTGAGTTGATTTCTCCTTTAATAACAGTGTTCACAAAATGGTGGCTGCCTGCTTGTTGTGATAGTTTAATTCCAAGACTGAAGGAAACACATTTTATATTGGGTAACTATATTTTCTTTTGCTTGACAAGCACAACAGAAATTATTTTGGAATAATTTCTTAAGGTGAGAGGTCCCCTTTAAAGGGTTCACTCATATCATGAATGCTGAATTTTTCAACTTATTTTAAGGTTACATTTTAGAGGTCTGTAAGCTTTTTAGACCTCAGATGAACTCAAATTAATTCACAACTGGAATGGTTTCTAATTTAAGAAGAAACTTAGATGTAAAAAACTGGAATCAGTCTAATTTGGGTGAAAAATTGTAATACTCAAATTGATCGAGTTTGCTGCAAAAAAACTCATATCACTTGAATTGATTGAGTTTTGGAGCAAAACCCACCGAAAAAAACCTCTAACATCATGAAGGCCAACATCTTCAAATGGTTCAAAGAACTTCTGCCATTGACTTCGACATGACGTCAACAGATTTTAGAAGGTGTATTTTTTAAAAGAACAACACATTTTTTGTTTTTTTTTAACCCAAAAACTAAAACAACTTGACCTTTAATAAATATGCCCCTAAATGTCCAGTTGCCTTTAACTTAATTCTACTAGATATGCCTGAAGCTGTTTTTTTGTTGTGCCTGAGTAATGTACCCACAATAGCTATCTGTTCTCATTAAAGAGATACTGACACCAGAAATTAAACTCTTTTTTACATCTATCATAATATTGCATTTGAAAGCAACTTATAACTTTGTCATAAAGTATTTGCACAATGTTTTTACATTTGTGCAGCAGGAGTCTGTTAGCATTAGAAATTCTAACTGACAGGCTGAGATGGGACTGTCAGGTTAGCAAAACAGTCAGGTTTAGAAACTTCAACTAACAATTGCTTACAAAAACAAACCTTTCAGCAAAAAACATCAACATGACCTATAGGTAACTTTTAGGGGGTTATTTATCAAATTCAGATTTTATCTCAACATTTTCTGCTGCAAACTCCTATCAAATCTGCTCTATTTTTTACACTTATTTATTATTACATTTTCCCAAAAATTTGCTTTGCTGTAAAAAATCTGATTTTCAATATTTTTTTTCGAATTTTTCACCCGAAAACTCAGATTTCTTATGTTTTTTGCCTGAAAACTTCGGGGTATTGCACGAAACCCAGAGCACATTAAAAAATCATTGGGACTTCTCCCATTGACTTATATGCAACCTAGACAGGTCTGAGATGCTGGATGTTCTGATTCGAACTTTTCCATCCTTGGGGTTTAATAAATTCCAAAAAATTTGTGATTTTATAGAAGTCAGATTTTATTAAAAAAAAAATCACAAATTTTTCGTGATGTTTGCAATCGGAGTTTAATAAATAATCCCCTTAATGTACATTCATATTTTAATAAGTAGTTTTTTAGTGTCAGTATCCCTTTAACACTGAATTCCCACAATACAATACATGTGAGTACTGACTTTATCTTACCATATGATTAGTATGCATAACTAAAGGCTAAATCTGGAAACAGAGAAAAAAAAGAGAAAAAGAGATCCTGAAAAGGATTATTCATTGGTCAAAAACACTATAATTTACATAGCTGATTTTGCACATTCATTTGTTGATGGCACAGACAAAGAACCATGCTCATTTACAGAAGTCAGTTTACTTCATTTCATCATGGTGGTAATGTTTCAGAGCTGACCACTGGTGAATTGTGAGCTGATGCCAGGCATGTTGCAAAAAGGGAAGTGGGTGGGGTGGTTCTTACAGGCAACCCCTGTTGTTTTTCCATCACAGGCAGGCAACCTTCCCCTCCACCTTGGCAATCCCATTGACTGACCTTGGGGCAGACAGCTTGCCCTCCTTCCATCACAGGCAGGCTATCTTCAACCCCACCTTGGCCTGCTGACACTGCCTTATGATGTATAGGCGCAAGGGGACATCCGGTTGTTATGGCCATCCGGAACCTCACCAGACAGGTCTAGGCACGGTGGCGTGGCAGCTAAAGCAGCTGCCCTTTTTGTCTGCACTTGACCTTGGTACATATATTAATGAGGACAAAGTTCTGTAAAAAGGTTGATAAAAAGCCATAGAGCCTATACCTGCCCGGTGAGGTTCCCGACAGGGTTGCCACCTTTTCTGGAAAAAAATACCAAGCCCAGTGGAAGTTGCCCGATGCATCAGTTGAAGTTGCTACCTGGGGAAAGAGTGCCGTGTGGTTCGAAGGAAGTTGGTGAAGGGGGAAGCTGCCATGATGGCCAAGGTGGGGCCTAGGTCACCAACCTGTGATGGAAGGCAGGGGGTTTTGCTGAAAAAAATGGTGGTTGGCAGCTACTCTTGCTGAACAGAACTGTATTTGGCCAGCTTTCTTCTTACAGGGCTTTTCACTTTTAACCCACCATGCCCAAGTTTGCCTACCTGTGATGGAAGGCAGGGGGTCTTGCTGAAAAAAACTGTGCTGGCAGCTACTCTTGCTGAACGCAAGTGTATTTGGCCAGCTTTCCTCTTACAGCCCCTTTTAACACACCCAGGTATCTGCTTTGGGTGGGTTCCCCATCTCCGACCCAGGCTATCTGTGAGTTTGGGAAAATGCCAGATGGCCTGCTCTTTTAGAATTGTATAGGTAAATGGGCTGCTGGGAATGTAAATGAGCTGCTGGATCTACTGAAAAGCCAGTCAAAACTTAAGCTCACTTATCTGTTGAAAGAAAAGGTGCATGTAGTGGTCAGGCTAAAGGTGGATGTTTATGTAGATCAGTGCAGAGTGGGAAGCTACAGATGAGGTGGAGCTTCAGGTAGAAGAAGCGTTGGTTAAGAATCTTCAGGCATTTTCAATATTTTGTGATGTCAGGTAAGAATGTAGCAATCAAAACACCCCTAGTTGCCTTTAGCTACCTAGATCAGACATTGGTGTAGAAGTGTCAGGGGCCGAGTCTGAAGCCCACCCCTATGGCTGAAATATACTGTATTTTACCTGTTTCATATCTATACTTTTGATATGCAGTCTACAAAAGTTAAATATTTTCATATAACTACCAAATGCTTCTGTATTCCGTGCTTGAATATACAAAGTAGTCAGCACAGCCTCCTGGCTTTTTCTTTCTTGTGGTGCAGGTTTTCCTGTGGCCACTTTTCCACGGGTATACACTTTGCAGTTACAAGACGAAAAAGCACCACCTTCCTTTTAAAATTAAAATGCCTTTATTGGAACCCTTTAGGGCATTACAGCAACGTTTCGAGTCACACCTGACCTTTTGTGACCCGAAACGTTGCTGTAATGCCCTAAAGGGTTCCAATAAAGGCATTTTAATTTTAAAAGCAAGGTGGTGCTGTTTCGTCTTGTAACTTCCGTGCTTGAATAAACTTTCCTTCTCTGATTGAAACTTGACCAAGGGCATCGGCTGAATCATAGGGAAACACGTTCACCGAGGTATTGGACCCAACAGCTGGTACCGTGACTCTAATTCACCTGCCTGAGGACGGGAACTGGAGTTCCCAATAGTTAAGCTTTGCCTTTTTTTTTTTTGCACTGGCTATTGGTTTTACTTCCAACCTGTCTGTCTCTGAATCCTAGACTATTAGAACTGAACCAATTGAAAAGTTTCATATTGTTGTGTGTAACCGTATCCGTTTCTCTTCATTCTGTCTTCTTGCAGGGAGTTAGATATTCAGTGAGATTCAATATATCTCATAGGATGTATTAGAGCTCACCAGACATCAGGTTTCTCAACATGCAGGCTTTGTGCAAAAGGCAGTTATTTTGTAGATTTTGTTTGTACTGGAATTAGTTATTTGAGTAGGATCTTATTCATTTGCTAGGAAAGGACCCCCCCTATAAGATAGATTGGATTTTACTGTCAATGAATATCTGACACCGAACTCCTGCATGAAGACAGAATGAAGAGAAACAGATGAGAGATAGTGAAGATAAACTTGGTTATTTCAGAAACAATGCAGAATATTTAAATGATTGTATTTAGAAAGTTTCTTATTTCAATGTGATGAAGCTTATATTACATTTTAATTTTCACAACAGTTCCTCTTTAACTTTTAGTTTGTTAATAGAATGGGTTATTCTAAGCAACTTTTCAGATGGGTAATAAGGACCTTTAGGACCCCGCCAACTAGATTGCTGAAACGGCAGACTGGAGAGCTACTGAATAAAAGCTAAATAACTCAAAAACCACATTATTAATGCCACAGAACTGATGTTGTGAAAAGAAAAGAACAAGCATACAGTATCTGGGGAATAACACATCAGAAGCTTTATTTCCACATTCCACATTGAGTGGGCCGCATGCAGCTCCTAATAATTTGCCACCCTAGGCCCGGGCCTTTGTGGCCTCACCACAAATCTGGGCCTGCACATGGCAAGAAAGGGCATTTACAGTTGCAATTATTTATCGTAAAGATGGATTACAAAATTATTGCAGAATAGTCAGCCCACGTACCATACTGTCAGTTCTACTGCCAAGTAGTAATATCCAAATGGGCCAACTACATCTGGCCACCTTAATTTATAAGTAAACACTAGACTGCTGTGAATTAAAGGCATTTTGTTAATTCCATTTATCTTCAATTATTATCATAGTTTATATATATTATTTTATATATATATATATTATTTTACGTACTAATTTGAAAACTGCGTTAAATTAGACTTTATAAACGATGAACAATAATTCTCCGCACAAGCCAAACGCAGAGCTTGGGCTCCTTTTTGAGGAAAACAAAAATATAAAGCTATAAACAAGACACAGACTAAACCACTAACATTTATGTCATAATCTAATTCGATCGTATGCATTTTAGCTATAATCACACTTCTATCACTCAAAGCTAGGGGCAGACTGCGAGGTTCCGTGCTGCAGTTTGTTCCGACCGAGGACATATTAGTGTTGCACGCCGGCTCTTCCTGAAATCTCTACATTTTGGCTTCACAGACGGCGAGCCGAGGGTTGTTGTGACATTTCTGGCAGCGTCTCGCTCATCCTTAGTCGGTGTTCGTTTGGTTCCTTGATGGCGGGGAACTTTTGGCAGAGCTCTCACTAGTAAGTGCGTTTTATTTGTTTTGATTATAGCGAACAGGCTGAGCTCTCGCCATCTTTAAAATCCCCCAACAATTCACTCTGTTCGGAAGAGCCCACACTGCTGCCTTACAGTTCTCTATATACTTCTGCTGGGGCCTTCTTGTTTCTATTTATCTGAGGATAGAGACGTGGAAATTAAGAATTCCTGACCTGTAATTTGGCACTGGCGTTCTTTTTTGTTTACTGTAAGCCTCCCTTATGGTAACTTTTTAATAAAGTAAACACAGTGCCGGTTATTGTGTTAGCAATATACATTCTCAATGCAGAATAGCTTAGTACACATTGGTCCTGGTTTCCCTTGAGATTCAGCATTTGGTATGTTCCTTGGCATTGGCTCATTAGCACAAAGTCCTACTATGTGAGAGCCACTGCTTTATAGGCATCTTTCATTGCAAGTCATTGTCATTTTCTGTTTTTATTGTAACATTGTAAATCGTGCATAAACACTAAATTGAGAATGCCCAAAGTCTAGAGCCCCCCCCCCCCTCCTGTTGAACTACAACTCTTCCACCGCCACATGAAATTTATAAGGTGAATGCTGGGAGCTGTAGTCCTGGGGGACCTTGGGTTGGACATTTTTGCCATTACAAACCTCAGCATCTTTAGTATTTTTTCAGGATCACCGAGAAATGAAAAAGGACAGTATTAAATACACTGAGTAACCCTTACCTGACACTGTCCACCATCTTTCTACTTAATTCTCTGATGCTCAGATTAAAAAGCCCCTGTTGACTAGGTCAACACCTGAAAACTAAGCTGGGTAGATATGGATTTATTAAAAAAAAAAAATAGGGATGCAAAAAAATTAAAAAAAAAAATGATACCGCTTATAATAATACTTATTTTTTTTAATCTAGTTTGCAATGGATTTTGGACAAACAAGACCTATTAAAAGAACGACAAAAAGACCTGAAATTTCTAAGTGAAGAAGAATATTGGAAATTGCAGATATTTTTTACAAATGGTAATTGTTAGTTTCTTTAAGCAACCTGTATTTTATTGTGGGAGCAATATTTCTATTAGGGATGCACCGAATCCAGGATTCAGTTCGGGATTCGGCCTTTTTCAGCAGGATTCAGATTCGGCGAATCCTAATTTGCATATACAAATTAGGGTCGGGGAGGGAAATTGCGTGACTTTTTGTAGCAAAATCAGGAAGTAAAAAAGTTTCCTTCCCACCCCTAATTTGCATATGCTAATTAGGATTCAGTTTGGTATTCAGCCGATTCTTTTGCGAAGGATTCGGGTGTTCGGCCAAATACAAATAGATTCGGTGCATCCCTAATTTGTATTGTATTGAATTAACTTTTGGGCATAGAAGGTAGCCAATGTCTAGTCTATTGATGTAACCTGCTCCATTTGCCATAGTCATGTTTCACATGAAATGCTTACTAATTTTATTGCACATTCATCTCATTGTCTTTCCTTTGCAGTTATCCAAGCTTTAGGAGAACACCTTAAATTACGACAACAAGTCATTGCCACTGCGACTGTTTATTTTAAAAGATTTTATGCAAGGTGAGTTTGCTTACAGGTAAATAACTTGCATAGCATTTTTTGGTTTTATGGTAATGTCTTGTCTATTACCTATTGCCAGCAACACTTAGCAAAGCTAACTGCTGGTGGGGTGCGAGTGCTAAAACTGTCGGAATCCAGACAGAGTGCTGTTTCTCACAGGTGATGGCTGGCTGTGACCACTTGCTACACCATAGTGTCTTTCTATGAGAGTTGAGCCTGGACTTTCCTTTGTCAATATAAATAAATATATATTATGTCCAAGGGTACCTGCACTCTGTCCACTCCAATGTCTTTGTGGGTGCTTGTTCAAAAGGGTGTAATACAACATTCGAAGATGGACCAGCACTCCAATTTAATCAAACAATAGTGTCTTTATTCAAATATCACTGTGCATCCAAAGTTTCCGCCAACATTGGGGCCTTTATCAATGATCGTTCGGTCTCTTTTATATGTTCTATGTACACAAAATGTAATCTTTCCCTGATATAATTTTTTTGTTTTTTGAATTAGGTATTCTTTAAAAAGTATAGATCCTGTTTTAATGGCACCAACATGTGTGTTTTTGGCATCCAAAGTAGAGGTAAGGCATGAATTTATAGTTTTCTCTCTCTGGGGCTTATATATCATTTCTGTAATTTGGATCTATTCTACATATCTTAAATCTGCTAAAAAAAAATCACTTAAAGGACCAGTAACATAAATTTTAGTTTCTTTTTAAAGAAAATAAAACACCAAGACGGTTTTAACTTTTAAATTGCAAAGCTTTTATTAAGAAATGACTTACCGATTCTCTGCATGCGCTCCTCTTCAGAAATGGCAACAGGGCAACGATCCATTGTGCGTTGCTCGATTTCTCCTCCCTTGCCATCTCCTATAGGAGAGGAGAAATCGAGCGTCACACAATGGATTCTGCCCTGTCGCCGTTTCTGAAGAGGAGCGCATGCAGAGAATCAGTAAGTAATTTCTTAATAAAAGCTTTGCGATTTAAAAGTTAAAACTGTCTTGGTGTTTTATTTTCTTTAAAAATAAACTCATTTTTTTTACATTAAAATATGTTACTTGTCCTTTAATTAATAAACCCAATCCCCAATAAATAAAACCAATAAACCCATGGATTGTTTTGCCACCAGTATGGATTTTAAGGTCTTATTAATACAGAGAAACACAAATTCATTTTTCAAGATTAGAATTATTTCCTTGTAATGTACTCTATAGTAAATGGACTTCCCAGAATTCACCGATTTTTCTGGATACTGAGATTAAGGATTCCAAACAATAGAGTTGACAGATTTGGGACATCCTCTTTAACCCATCAAATACTGTTGTACCAAAGCAAATTTTATGTTTGGGGCACAACACACAAATGTTTGAATAGTTTGGTCAGATATTGACCACATTCATGTAAAATCTATGGCTGTGTCATTGACTCTGACAAATACTATTACTAACAAACCTGTTTTTGAATTTTAGGAATTTGGTGTTGTTTCAAACACAAGATTAATCTCTGCTGCTACCTCTGTGTGTGAGTATTTAATAATTAAACCTGAACAGGCTATTTAGCTATATAGTTTGAAGTTAGAATCCTGAACAGTGCTGTTAAAAGGTTAGTAAATTATACATATAATCATCATAAAAGGGAACATGATCTCATGAATCACATTTTTTCATGTATTTGCTTGTGCCAGTGGCATGTTTGGTTTGTTAGTTGTGGCTCTTAAGGTGCAGTTTGTGGTATTGCCCAGTTGTTCAAAGCGGTAATCTCCATACAAAGATCTTTCTGGCGTGAGGACGAAGGTAGAAAGAGTAGGGGTGAGGTCGCGCTTGGTTCAAAGGAAATTGTCAGCTGCACCTGTTTGAAGTGGGTCCACTTGTCCACGTAAAATGAAAATTGGGTAGAGAGAGAAGGTGCGCTAAAAAGCCAGTGCTTCTGTCATAGAAACCTAATAAAGACAAAAACAATCCCAATGGTGTAGTAGTCCCTTATTGAGTTAAAATGTTGAACTAATCAGATCTACTCACAAAGGTCTTGTAAAAATGGATCGTAAGTTGGTAACGAAAGGTATCCGTTGTCTTATGTCCACACCTAGGGAATAAGTTAAAGATAGTGCAGTATTGTTGTGTTCCCTCTTTTTGTGTAGTAATTGTCCGCACTTACCAATGAGATGCGTTAAAGGAGCGGGTATTTTATCTGCCAACAGATACAAGTTGTATCTTTGCTAGGAACGTGCTTCCTAATTCGGATAAGGTGCTGTTTGATCTGGCCTCTTATTCATGAACGGTTCGCCTGCTGTGGGTAAAAGCCGTAATAGTGTAACACTGTGTGGATAGAGATAGATACTGCGGTCAGACCGCGCTTACCCCTGTTTGCCGATTGTAAGCGTAGAGTTGTTCTTTAGGAGCAGGCGATCTTCACTTTCATTCATTCGGCAGCTTACGTTCAGAAGGGCGAAGGGGCGCTTGCGATGCAAATGGCTACTTCAGCGGTTCAGTCCACGTGGCGGACGCCAAGGGGAAAATAGGTTTACAATACTGGCTATCAATTTGTCTTAGGTTAGGATGAATTCAACACGGGGAAGGTTGAAACGATAAATATATTTTATTTGTAAGGCCCAACGCGTTTCGTATATACATATACTTCATCAGGGGCAAGAGACATTACCCACAATACATCATAGCGGTTTAAATCTTGTCGGTGGGTGTCTCCCTCAATTTAGTTAATTGATATAAAATAACATACTGAATTAATTTTATTCGTTTAAAATTTACATTTCTAATAAAAGATAATGAAATACATATGTGTATATTTTTTAAAAATTATTTATAAAATACAGGAATGGTGGAATGAATTAGTAAAAATTGGTAAAATATGAAATCAATCAAATGAAATTGGTAAGATAAGAATTTAAAGAAACGAATTATCCAGTTAAAAAACATTTCAGGTCGATTTCTATATTTAACCCTTTGGGTGCCAATGTTTGAAGTTTGTGGATCCAAGTAGTTTCTTCTCTTGATATTGAATTAATTATATCGCTGCCACGCCAATGGGCTTTTTTATGAACAATGCCCATAAAAGATAGTAAAGATGGATTTGAATTGTGGTGACTCGTAAAGTGGGCTGACACACTATGTGTCATTACGCCTTTTTTAATATTGTAAATGTGTTCTCTTAATCTGGTTTTTAGACTCCTCCCTGTTCTTCCAACATATTGTAATCCGCAGGGACATTCCAGGAGATAAATTATATTTGTGCTACTACAAGTAATGAAACTTTTTATATTGTAAGTCATATTGGTTACTTTTGATGTGTAACTTTTACACTTTTTGTTCGTCGTTTGGCAAGTTTTGCAAGCTTTGCAATTCCCACATGGATAGAAGCCTACGGTGTCTTGTGTGAGAAATGTTCTAATTTGCTTTTGTTCAACCGGTATGCAGCTAGGTACTAGAATTTGTTTGATGGTTTGAGGTTTTTTATACAAAATTCTAGGATTTTTTGTGAGATAGTTAGATAGGTCTTTGTCATTACGCAGTATGTGCCAGTGCTTTTTTAATATTTTTTCAAATTTATTTTTAGATTGATTATAAGTAGTAATGAATGAGATATGATCATTATTGATTTTAGATTTTTTATTTTTAGTATTTTCCAACATATCTTTTCGATTCATTTGATCACATCTTTTTTTGGCTTCCATTATAATATTTTCTTTGTAGCCTTTTTCTCTGAATTGTTTTTGTAATACTTGGCACTCTTTCTCATAATCGATGGTTCGACTACAGTTTCTTTTTGCTCGATTAAATTGGCTCAGTGGTATGTTGTTGAGCCACTTTTTGTGGTGGCAACTACTGTTCAATATAAATCCATTTGTGTCCGTAGGTTTACGGTATAGGCTTGTAATTAGTTGCTTGTTTTCGACAGATATTACGAGATCTAGGAAATTTACACTCTTTTTGCTAATGTCACTGGTAAAATTGATGTTAAAATTATTTACATTTAGTTGTTTCAGAAAGATCGATAGACTATCTTCGGAGCCCTGCCATATGAATATACAGTCATCGATATATCTTTTCCATTTGAGTAATCCGGTTTGTGGGTATAATGAAGGTTGAATATGGAGTTCTTCCCAATAGCCCATGAATAGGTTGGCATAGCTTGGGGCAAATCTCGTTCCCATTGCCGTCCCCCTGGTTTGTAGGTAGTACTCGCCCTCAAACCAGAAGTAATTGTTATTTAAGATAAATTTGATGCCTTCCAGAATGAAATTCCGTTGTATTTGTTTTAGGTTGTTGTCTCTTTTGAGATAATGTTCTACTGCAGTTAGTCCCATCTGGTGATCTATTATCGTGTAGAGTGAGGTTACATCACATGTCCCGATTATGTATTGTTCATTCCAGGTAATTTCATTGACGAAATTTATAGTCTCGATTGTATCCTTCAGATAAGATGGTAGTGTGATTACGTATTTTTGCAGGAAAAAGTCTATATATTCAGATAGGTTTGCAGTAAGTGAACCGCAGCCTGATATAATCGGACGTCCTGGGGGATTATTGGCATTTTTATGTATTTTAGGTAAGATATAAATTACTGGGACTTTGGGATGATCAACTTTTAAATAATCGTATTCCTTTTTGTTCAGTATTCCTTGGTTTTTTGCGTTATTCAATAGTCCTATCAAGACTTTATTATATTGGTTTGTAGGGTTTGTCTTTAATTTTCTATAAGTAGTATCATCCTGAAGTTGTCTATTTATTTCATTAAGATAATACTCTTTAGTCATGATTACGATGCCCCCTCCCTTATCTGCGGGTTTTATTACTATCGACTCGTCGTCTTTTAACTTTTTTAGTGCATGTTGTTCACCTCTGGTTAGGTTCTTTTTATTGGATTTTTTAATATTCATAGCATCTAAATCTTCCAATACTAAATCTCTGAAGGTGTTGATAAAATGGCTATTGGCATAAATGTGAAGGAAGAAGACCTGCAAAGTATATTTTTTATTTATAAAGCTATGAGGATGTTTTCAGTGTATTTTATATATTTTTATTTTAAATAATTTACTGAAAAATGTTGATTATAATTCCCTTTTGATTTATGGAAATATATGGAAATTTACCTGTTCATTTAGATGACATTTATTTTTTACCTTTTGTGCACGGGTATGTAGTGAGATTGTAGCAGCCCAAATACCCAATAGATTGTTCATGTTATCATTTAACCCTTTAACCGCCAAGCACATATGGCAGTTCGTGCTGGCGGTTCAGGGCTCAGACTGCCAAGCACGTACCCCTTACGTTTTCAGCAGCTGAGCCCTTCTCTCTGCAACAGTGGGCTTTTGGCTCCTCTCCAGAGAGTCAGGAGGGATGACAGCCCCCTGGACAACCAGGCTAGGGGGCTGTCGAGTCGGAACTGTGACGCGATTGTCGCAGATCTGGCTTCAAAGTAGCAGATGCGCCATGCAAGTTGCTTCTGCTACTTCCTTACCTCCTGCACAACACCCCCGCACTCGCTTCCTGCTGCACATACACGCTGTCCAGGGTTCCTCCAGCGATTCCAGCGATCCTCCTGCTACAAAAACGTTACGTGCACGTTTTTGTACACACTTACATGCTTGTACACTTAGGGGCATATTTACATAGGGTCGAATATCGAGGGTTAATTAACCCTCGATATTCGACTGCCGAATGTAAATCCTTTCGACTTCGAATATCTAAGTCAAAGGATTTACTGCAAATAGTTTGATCGAACGTTTAAATCCTTCGAATCGTTTGATTCGAAGGATTTTAATCCATCGATCAAACTATTTTTCTTCGACCTAAAAAACTTTAGAAAGCCTATGGGGACCTGCCCCATAGGCTAACATTGCACTTCGGTAGGTTTAAGGTGGCGAAGTAGGGGGTCAAAGTTTTTTTTAAAGAGACAATACTTCGACTATCGAATGGTCGAATAGATGAACGATTTTTAGTTTGAATCGTTCGATTAGAAATTGTAGTCGAAGTAGCCAAAAAAATCATTCGAAATTTGAAGTTTTTTTTATTCTATTCCTTCACTCGAGCTAAGTACATTTATACACTTACACACATTTTAGTAAAGATTGACATTTTTTATTTTTGGCATACTTGCTCCCCTTTTGTGCACTTATTTACATATATTTACACACTCATACAACTTTTAGAAGTGCACAAACATGTATGCACAAACTCACAAAAAGGTCTTTTTTTTCTTTTCTTTTTTTACTTATTCATTGTACCGTTATCTTTTTTTTTTTTTTTGCCTAAAATCTGTTTTATTTTGGCAGCGTGACTATTGGATAATCGATTTTGGCCACTAATTATGCTGTCGGATCAGTTATTTTGTTATTTCATTGATTTACAGTATTTTTGTGGTTTTATTGCAATTTTATACCTGCATTATTGTTCCTTATGTATCTTTAGTATAGTTTTGCTGTTTGGTGCTTTGGTATAAAAAGATATATTTTACTTGGTTTGATCCACCAGAATGGGTGCTTTCCAAAAATATATGGTTTTCTGGGGGTATTTTTACAGTTTGGGGGTCTAACGGCATAAAACGCACAGTTGGGGGCTCTCTTTTCAGCAGCTGAGTTGGCCAGTGTGAAAATTCATATGCACGTTTTTCAATTGGGGGCCGTACGTACCACATACTTTGGTAAATCTATGCATATTGGGCATCAAACTTTTAAGTAGACCTCTGACGACCATATTTAGGGTGATTTTTCTTTGTACGTAGAACATTGTGTAAGATAAATGTGGCAAACATGTTTAGGCGATTTTCAGAAATGTTGTAAAAACCTGTACGTTTAGAAAAGCTTTGTAGTTTGGTGTAGAAAGATGTCTTTATCTTTGTTGGATTCATCAGAATGTGTACTTTCTACTTTCTTAGTTTTTCTGCCTTTGCCCCCCCCCCCAAACGATTTAAAAGTGTTGATTTTGCAGTTCCTGAAATGAAAGACCATATGGGGGGGGTCTTCATTTTGAGGCCCCTATATGCCAGGTGCTTGGGTAAACCTATACATATTGGGCATTAAACTGTTCAGCGGACCCTAGGCTTTCATATTTGGGGTGATCTGTATTGATATCTAAAAGTATGTGGGAAATACGATATTGCAGGCTGTAAGTTTTGAGGTGATATTTGGGAATGTTACCAAAATTGCCAAATTTAGCAAAGGTTTGCGGCTTGGTGCTTTGGAGTAGAAAGACATGTATACCCAATTCGGATTCGGGGGAATGTGTACTTTCCGAAAGTATATGGGATGAACGTAATTTTTTTTCTACCTTTGCCCCCCTCCCCCAAATCTATGTAGATGTGTTGGTTTTGCAATATCTGGCATTACAGAACTGAGCGCAAATGGGGTGTCTAAATTTTGGGGCACCTATATGCCACATGCTTTGGTAAACCTGTACATATTTGGCATCAAACTGTTCTGTGTATTCAGGGTGTTTTACATTGATACCTAATATGTGTGGGAGATATGATGCTGTAGTTTGGAAGCTTTGAGGTCATTTTTCAAAAAATTCCCCAATTTCTCTAAAAAATTATAACTTTAGGAAAGAATTGTAACTTGGTATTTTGGCGTACATAGATATATTTACCCTTATTTGATTTGACCGAATCTGCTCTTTCTAATAATGCATAGTGTTCTAGGGTAAACCTACTGTAACTGGAGTGTTTGGCCTTGAAATCAGAAGTATGCCGTGTTGTGGAGCAGTGCAGTGGAAATTTGGTAGTGTACTGCTTGTAGATTTTGATCTATAAAAGCGAGAGATCTCCATAAAACTATATGTTTAGTATTGGCACGTTCAGGAAACATAGAACTTTCCAAATCGGCTGTGTATTCATACATAAAATATGTTTCTGATATTTGTGATTGTACTATGTGAAACATGATTTTTTTTTTCATTTTGTTAGACGCTTAGAAGCCTATATCTTTTTACAGAAGTGGAATTACACCAACATTCTAGCATATTTTGAAAGTTCATGTTGTCCTGAAAAAAACAATAAATTGTTTTCCTGGGTAAACTAAAAGATCCCCCCAGGAAAAGCCCTTAAAGTGAAAGAGTACAAAAAGTCTAAAAACTGCTTGGCTTGCGTTTAGGACAAAAGGGCTGGCATGGAAAGGGTTAAAGTGGACCTGTCACCTACACATAAAAAACTGCATAATGAAAGTCCTTTCCAAATTAAATATGGAATCCCAAAAATGTTTTTCATTAAAACATCCATACCTGTTATAAAGGTGTTTAAATATCTAAACTGTCAATCAAATATTACCTGCCCCGCCTCTATGCCCGTGGCATAGAGGAGGGGCAGTCAATTACTTTAACTTTCCATTCAGCACTTCCTAGATGTCACAGCTCTCCACACATTCCCCCTTCCCTCCTCAGTCTCTATATTTGTGTAGGGCACTGCACATGGACATTAGGTCCCTCATTCTGGTTCATATACAAGATTTTGGGGTGATACACAATTTCCCTTGATAACCATGTCCACAAAATGGCTGCTGCCTGCTTGCTGTGATTGTATAATTCCAAAACAGAAGGAAACACAATTTAAATAATAAATACAGTGTAAGTAAAGTTTATTTTGCTCAACTAACATGATAGAAAATAATTTGAAATTATTTCTAAGGGTGACAGGTCCCCTTTAAATGGATAGCCTGACCCCTCTCTGCAGAGAATTAATGCTGAATAAATATACTAGTACAGGAATACTTGGTATATGTCTAAACCATATAGGGTTGCTTCCAATTATTCTAGCATACAGGTGACAGAATGTGTTTTCCCAGTTCCTAACATTATTTGCCATATTCCTAAGCAACAGAAGTGGATTAGTATCAACACAGATACAGTAAATGAATGTTTCTTTGCCTAGTATTGCTCTGTTGTGTAGTATGTCATCAAGGTACTTGAGCGAGAATATAAAGGAATTCTTGTTTCATACCCATGTTGTATCACCAGGGCCTGTACCTGTGTCCGAACAGACTGCAGTTTTGTCATAACATGACCTTGTGCTACAATAGACCCAGCCCCATTATCATTACCATTTTAGTAATATAGCATTTTTAGCCATATTCATTTTTAGGGTTTAGGTCTTTTTTAAAGGTCCAGTAATGGCAAAACGCTGGATGCAAATTTGTTAGCCCCCCAGTGATGACATCATTCCCTTTTTTATCAGAAAGTTTCTATACTCTCAGCAACTTATTAAAAGACACAGCGGGGTGTAATCACCAATTCACTGAATTTTATTAATTCAAAAGAAAGAAAGAAAACTAAAACCCTGTATGTCTTTATATTCCAAAATCACTAAAAACAGTTTATACTACTGCCAATACTTATAACTTATAAAGTGCTTGTCTATATAAAGATCACCAAAGTGCTTATGTGCTAAATTATATTATGAAATCAAATTCATAAAACTACAGTTCATTAAAGGTTCTAATACATCAATTATAATTTCTTTGATTGTGATACTTTTTTTTTTAATAAACACCCAATGAATTTGATTATTCAAATCAGTTTCTTAATTAATTCTCTGTATAATTAAATTAATTTTCATATGACTTATTATAATAACAGGTCATCAAGATAAAAACATAACGTTCTAAAGTGCTTTGTGCTAATTATTCAACAACCATACGAGCCCCAAGGGGATTAAATTAACTAATGTGAAATAGATTGTTGTGCCAATTATCAAATATTTTAAAAGATAAGTATAAGAGATCCCCTAAAAATTCATTGGCAGAGAGAGTAGGAGTGAAGCAGGCCGACGCGCGTTTCGCAAAAGCCTTGTCGGCCTGCTTCACTCTTACTCTCTCTGCCATTGAATTTTTAGGGGATCTCTTCTTATCTTTTAAAATAAATACAGGAGTATTTAGCAGACTCCTTTTATCTTTTCCTCTTCCTCACAAGATGCAGGAAATTTGTGGTTTTTTAGGAAAGATAGAAAACAATCAAGTTAGAGAAGGTACATTTCCCTGCGCTCTGCCTTCTTCACTTGTGGTAATCCCAGGTCTTAAACTGGCCATAGACGCAAAGATCTGATCGTACGAATCGAGGATTCGTACGATTTTCGGACCGTGTGTGGAGAGTCCCGACATTTTTCGTCCGGCAGAGATCGGTCGATCGGACAGGTTAGAAAATTTCTGTCGGCTGCCGATAATATCTCTGCGTGTATTGCTGATTGTACAATTTTCAGTGGGAGACTGTCACTAGCTTTGGTTGGACATCGATATCGTACGATTGCTGTCAGGGGCAGAACATTGCTGATCTGTTCTTTAACTAATCTGACTGGTAAGACTTTGATCTGAATGGTTAGTGGCGGGTCGGGAGATGGGAAAGTCCGATCGTACGAATCATCGTACGATCGGACTTTCCCATCTCCCGACCCGCCACTATGCATCTATGGCCAGCTTTAGATAGCAAAATGACCAGATACGGGATGACTCCACCACTATCTTCTTCTTTCCAATTCTAATCTTATGTTTTTTTAAGCGTGAATGTGAGAGAATTTTTGAACTAATCGTTACATTGTTTATCCTGCCAATCAACCGATAAGGTTGATACAATTTAAAATTCACAGGAATTCCTGTGAAAGGAGCTTGTGTTTTTTAATCTTTTACCCGTGTCATTTATGAATTTAAATAATTGATAATTGGCACAACAATCTATTTCACATTATTTAATTTAATCCCATTGGGGCTCGTATGGTTGTTAAATAAATAGCACAAAGCACTTTAGAATGTTATGTTTTTATCTTGATGACCTGTTATAATATTATATTATAATATTATACAGAGAATTAATTAAGAAACTGATTTGATTAATCAAATTCATTGGGTGTTTTTTTTAAAAAAAAAGTATCACAATCAAAGAAATTATAATTGATGTATTAGAACCTTTAATGAACTGTAGTTTTTTGAATTTGATTTCATAATATAATTTATCACATAAGCACTTTGGTGATCTTTATATAGACAAGCAAAAGCACTTTATAAGTTCTTATAGTTATTGGCAGTAGTATAAACAGTTTTTAGTGATTTTGGAATATAAAGACATACAGGGTTTATTTTTCTTTCTTTCTTTTGAATTAATAAAAATCATTCCCTTTTTTTGTCCCTTGGTCAGGGACCACTCGGGGGAACAAAGCACACTTGAGTAAAGGACTTCAAGCCAGTTCTGTTTATAAAGAAGAGAAGTCTGTGTGCTTCTTTGAAGGGCACCTATCATGCTGGTTGGGGGAAACCATAATATTTTGTAAAGTAAAAACCCTCTCATGCAAGTAATGCTTAATGGGTGACTATGTTGGGGTGCACACATGTGCATAATAAGCAAGAACGCCAGCTTGCTCATTATGCACATACATGTGCCCCAACATAGCCACCAGCAGTTCCCTCCCGGTATGAGTGATGTAGCTCTCTTGAGAAAGCACCAAAGAATGTGCTGCATATATAATGGGGGTGGGATCTGTTATCCGGAAACCTGTTATCCAGAAAGCTCCAAATTACAGAAACACCATCTCCCATAGATTCCATTTTATTCAAATAATCCATATTTTTAAAAATGATCTCCTTTTTCTCTGTAATAATAAAACAGTCATCCAAACTAAGATCTAATTAATCCTTATTGGATGCACAACCAACCTATTGGGTTTATTTAATGTTTACATGATTTTCTGGTAGACGGTATGAAGATCCAAATTACAGAAAGATCACTTATCCAGAAAATCCCTGGTCCTGAGCATTCTGGATAACTGGTCCCATACCTGTACAAGGTATACCTTTGAGTGAGAAGAATTTGGTGGCATAGCCTTCTGAGAAAAGTACCTTGGCCCAACCACTTTTTATGAAGAAAAGCACTGCCATGGGCAAAAAAACATAATAATTTTGGTAACTACGGGGTAGCTAGCCAGTAGTTGTATGCTTTCCTTGTCCTTTATGAACACTATCAATATTAATTTGTATTTCTTTGTCTTTTGTTTCCCACAGTAAAAACTAGGTTTTCATATGCATTTCCAAAGGAATTTCCTTACAGGATGAACCATGTAAGTGAGCAATGTGGCTTAACTTATTACTGAAATGACTATGTACAGTTAGGAGATGATTTATCATACTGTGTAAAATAAAATCAAAACCGACCAAATACTCCACACATTGCCATGTTAAAAATGGTGTATTTATCAAGCTGTGTATGGATTTTCAACGACCAAGTATATCTGTGTAAAAATCTGGTGTAAATGTAAGCAGCCACTAGAAAATACTGTGGGAAAATATGGCATTCATCTACTGTGGGTTTTTGGGTTTTTGGGTTTTTTTTTTTTTTTTTTTTTTTTGTTAACACGTTTTTTGCTTTAAATAACGGTATCAAATCTGGCTTTCAGGTGGCTTATGGTAAAACATACACCTCGATAACTTTGCTATTTATTTCACACTGATTCTTACATTTTCGTTGTTAATCATTTAAAAGCAGCAGGGTAAATAGACTAATAAACACATTTTTCAAACAAATGTCCACTGTTGATTGTAGTAAATTAGTGAGGTTGACTTGGGGGGGGGGTCCAGGTACGCAAGCCCCAGATCTTCAGCTTTTGGGAGGCAATAAATGTGATTAGATATTCATAAGACTGGCACAAACCAGACTTAACTCCAATGCTTACGCATTTCGTGCCTTGCAGGGACTTAATCATAGGCTACCTAGGCCTATGATTAAGTGCCCACAAGGCACAAATAGTGTAAGGCTACATCATTTAAGATGTTTCTTTATTAAATAAAATCTACTTTTAATCGAATTAAGCATTGGAGGGAAGTCCAGTTTGTGCCAGTCCTATCATGAATATCTAATCGCATGGTAAATAGACCCCTAAATGTTGGGTGCTGTGTAAAGACTCGTTGTGACAGTGTGCTGCTTGGTAGTGCCTAAATAGTTCTATATGTATTGAAGTTAAATAACTGTTAGTAACTGTACTACACTATACTAAATTCAAAGTTAAAGGTGGGTGTGAAACGCACTATAATGCAGAGTTAGATTTATGGTGTGGATTTTACAAGGAGCATGAAACATGTGAAGTGTGCAGTGTCTGTCCAAATGAAACTATCTTAGAAAGAATCAAAGCATCTTTAGTTATTCTTGAGTTGTTAAAGCTTCACCATTTCTCTTTCTTTACAAGCTATCATACAGTGAGATGTAGTTCAGGCAATTTAGAGAATCAATTTCATTTGAATTAAAACTATTATTCAGGGCAAATATTTTTTAATAAAAAAATGTTTGCGCTAAATAAGGAAAGCCAATACCTTATCGTTTGTGGTTTTTCTAAACATCACCTTCAAAACATTTTTTTTCTTTTTAAGAAAATTCGATAACTTTTGTATTGAGTTGAACTTTGTTTTTCACTGCTACAATATATGTCGTCATTATTTAGTTTAGTGCTAATGAAGTGCATGTGTCAAATGCTTGACTGTAGGCTATGGACAGGTTGGAGACTTTCACACCCAGCTTAAGCACCACACGAAAGTCCTAGAATTTGCCTGCAGTGTTTATCTGCGAGCTGGGCAAGTGTCAGCTGAGTACATTTGCCTGGGAATGCTGCAGGCTGTGCTGTACTGATACACTTGTTGCACATCAACTCCTGACTTCACTGTGATACTTGTTAGTTTAGCCAATTGCTTTGAGCCTTCCAGTAATGCCAGCAGTGAGTTTGCAGGGCCTACCTTCCCATACTACCCAGCTCCCAGCACTCCAATCCGGGATGATGAATTTCGCTTCTAATCAGAGATGAGACATTTTTATCATTCTGTTCCTTCTTCGTTTTTTTGGTTTTTGTTTCTCTTCTTTTCTTTTCACTATATCTGTACTCCTTTTGAGGGGAAGGAAATGCAAAAAATAAAACCTCTTTATACAGTTCCCTAGTTGCAAAGAAAGCTATCTCTAATATACGGTCATTAAAAAATGTGTACGGTTTCTAGAAAAAAGCTGATTGTATGCATTCCTATTACCCTTCGCTTTGCTCCCTCTGTCTGCTGCAGACACAGTTCTCTAGATGGTCGCTGGCTGCCGAGCAGGGAAACAATGGATCACGCTTTCCAATGTAGGGAAGCATATTTCAGGGTTACTTTAAAGGGGAACTATCACAAAAATGAACATTTAATAAAGCTTAATTTAATTCTGTGCTGTTTCTGAAATAGTCAAGTTTATCTTCACTTCCTCTCTCAGCATCTGTTTCTTTTCATTCTCTATTCATGCAGCAGTTGGGTGTGAGATAACCATTAACAGTTAGATCTAATATATTTTATAGGGGGGCTCCTTTTGCCTAGAAGATGTATTAGAGCTCACTCTATTAAAATCACCAAACATCATGTCTCTCTACATGCAGAATTTGTGCAAAATGTTGTTAGATTTTGTTTGTACTGGAATCCGTTATTTGAGTGAGCTCTAATTCATCATAGATATTGGATCTAAAGCTGGCCATACCCTATAAGATTGGCTCGTCTGGCGACATTGCCAAACGAGAGGACATTTCCCCGATAAGCCCACTAACACAGGGCTATATTCCGAACGTTAGGCCCTAGGGCCCAACGATCAGATTACAACGAGGAGCAATGGGCTCAGACTGGTCGATCGCCTGAAAATTTAAACCATCCTGATCAATATCTGGCACGATATTCATCGGGAATGTTTAATTTTTCAGGTGATCGACCCGTTGGACACCCCCATACACGGGCAGATAAGCTGCCAAATTGGTCTAAAGGACCGATATTGGCAGCTTTAATCTGCCTGTGTATGACCACCTTAACTGTCAATGAAAATCTTACCTCCAACCCCTGCAATAAGACAGAATGAAAATTCTCAAATCCGATAAGTATGAAAATCCTGAAATTCAAATTAAAACTCGAATCAAGTTTGGATAATTTATGATTCGAATTTGAGAGTTTTGACAAAAAAATAGAAAATCAGCTTTTTTTTGTACTCTTGATGACATAATTACAATTGACAATTTTTAAATCTAGAGTTGCTAATTGACTTTGCTACTAACATTTTTTATTAATTTGGGTTTGACAGAACACTGGGAAAAGGAGGCGTGCAGCCCTATCTATTTGTTTATTAATCATGTATTAATGTTTTTTTCATGTGTGAATAATAGTTTTGTAATTCCAAACCCTGTGAGTGCTTTTTGTAGCCATCTGTGAAATAGTTTAGATGTACAGGCCTAGTAATTTACATGCTTCTCCATAATGTGTATCACAGTTGTGAAATAGTTTGGCCAATAGAACAGTCCATAGAATTTTAACACTAATATAAATCATATTATATTAATGTGGATTTCAGTAATGGTTCGTGCATAAAGAATACGTAAAGAAATAAAATAGTTCTCTACTAGGATTGTTTGCTTAGAGGGAAAGCATGTTTTTCAGTAAATAAGTTTTGTTCCAGCAGAAATATATCGTACATTGAAATCAGTTTTTCAAAAGAGCAAACAGATTTTTGTATGTTTCATTTTGAAATCTAACATGGGCATAGACGTATTATCCGTTTCCCATGTGCCACCAGTCATGTGACTTGTGCTCTGATAAACTTCAATCAATCTTTTGGGCAGAGACACGCGCTCAGATTGGGGGAGATTAGTTGTCTGGCGACAAATCTCCTCTTCTTTCAGGGCGACTAATCTCCCCGAACTGACTTTCCGCCTGCTAGAATGTAAATTGCCGGCAGGATGGCACTCTGAGCCCTTTGTTTTCCGAAGTTGTGGCGGGGAGGCAGTTTGTGGAGATTAGTTGCCCTGAAGAAGAGGAGATTTGTCCGGGCGACTTATCTCCCCCCCAAATAGCATTGTGTGCCTCTACTCTTACTGCTGCTCTGCAGGTTGGAGTGATATCTAGGGATGCACCTAATCCACTATTTTGGATTTGGCCGAACCCCCGAATCCTTCATGAAAAATTCGGCCGAATACCGAACCAAATCTGAATTTGCATATGCAAATTAGGGTGGGAAGGGGAAAACATTTTTTACTTCCTTGTTTTGTGACAAAAAGTCATGCGATTTCCCTCCCCACCCCAAATTAGGATTTGGATTCGGTTCAGACAGGCAGAAGGATTCGGACAAATCCCGAACCAAATCCTGGATTCGCTGCATCCCTAGTGATATCGCACCCTCCCCCCCCAGCAGCCTAGCAATAGAACAAAGGGAAGGTAACCAGATAACAGCTCCCTGACACAAGATAACCGCTACTTTGTACATATGAGAACAGCACTCAATAGTTCTACTTGTATCTGACAATTCAGCAGTTTCAGTGGCCGATGTCAAAGGCACCCAATAAAAATTTTACAACCAGCCAGAGTGACAAGTCAACCGATATCCTCTCCTGCCATACACTCACCGAATATTTCCTCCACTATGATTGAAATATTCATAGAAATGTCGACTGGCTTTTTTTATGGATTGCCAGTGGTTACATGCCATGAACAATTATCATGTCTTCAGAAATTGGTTTGTAATGAAATACTTTTATTTTAAACTGCCATTTTACTACTGCTGGCTTATTGCTATCAATGTCCGTATGCATTGTGTAAACGTTAATTTAAAGTCAGACAACAAATTTCTGGTTCATATTGCAAAGCAACTCTCATTGTTGCAGAGTGAGGACCACAGCAGTCGGCAGCCTTCTTGCAGCAGCTGCTTTGTATTCAGTTGAATGGGAATGTCTGTGGCTCCTTGTATGACATAAATTGCCTAGTGGGTTTATTTATATGCTGTAATGTTGTACTACTGCTGTACCATTGTGCAAATACAATTCTATTTTTAAAATACCACCATGTATGTTTTTTTTGTGTGCAAGCCCTTGTTAGGAAAATGTAATATGGCAGGGCATTGCTCAGGAATATGGAAGGCAGTGTGAATGTGATGCCCATCTACCAAAACATGTTATTATCATGATGCAGTTCTTTCTGAGACGGCCGTAGTAATCCAAATGCTCTTAGCGACAATAGCCTACTATAACAGTTTTAGACACTCGTGTTTTCCAGCCCTCTTGAAGCATAAAGATGTAGCCAACTGCATCTCAATAGGGCCACATCTGGCTGCAAGTCACCCTAGCCTTAGGAACTATTTGTGCACTGCACATGCATACCTACCTGATTAGGAGCATCCAATGCAAGCATTATTTTGTATTCATTAATTCATATTTGAATGCTGCCTTTCTATTTTTTTTTTCAGATATTGGAATGTGAATTCTACCTATTAGAATTAATGGTGAGTAAAGTGGTTTAATGTGCATATAACTATGGATCTACTTCCTTGCGTCACTGCTTCAGTTTTATTCTGAAAGTATTTTATGCTAGTAAAACTCTATTACTGTAATTCAGTTTTTTGCCTAATACAACTAATAATCTAAGAATAAGTGGTATGTTTTTTAAATACATTAAATATTTAAAATGTTTAATGGTATAGAATGTATTTTAGTGTCAATATTAAACAGACCTTACTGTTGCATCTGCAGCACACATCATTAGTAAAGTAAGTAATTTAACTACACTAATATTATTTTATCCTGTTTAACTTGTTCACAGGATTGTTGCTTGATAGTATATCATCCCTATAGACCCTTGCTTCAGTATGTGCAGGACATGGGACAGGAGGATATGCTACTTCCACTAGCATGGTAATATATATGTTGAACAGTAATTATGTATAATAATGTGCTTTGAATATACACCTCTTCTAATCCATTAGCCCACAGGTTCTGTTCACATCCTTGTGCTAGCTAGCCGCAACTCCGGAGCACTAGTGTTGAAAAGCGCTATGTTTTATGAAAAAAAGACCTCCCTTTTTCTATTGCTAGCACCTTTATTATAAAGCAGGGATCCCCAACCTTTAGAACCTGTGAGCAACATTCAGAAGTAAAAGGAGTTGGGGAGCAACACTAGCATGAAAAATGTTCTTTGGGTGCCAAATAAGGGCTGTGATTGGCCTTATAGTAGCCCCTATATGGATTGTCAACCAACACTGAGGCTCTGTTTGGCAGTACAACTAGTTTTTCTACAACCAAAACTTGCCTCCAAGCCTGGAATTTGAAAATAATCACCTGCTTTGAGGACACGGAGAGCAACAATTCAAGGAGTTGGAGAGCAACATGTTGCTCACGAGCTACTGGTTGGGGACCACTGTTATAAAGTAATGCCACAAAGTGGTTTATGTCTTGTTGAAAATGTGAAGGATAAAGAAAACACTGCAGTGGGCTGCTATTATGAATGCTGCTTCAGCACCATCAATATAACATTCTGCTTCATTTATAAGCGGTGTTTACAAACTAGAACAGAAAGTCACTACAGGGCTAGGATCCATTATCCAGAAAGCTCTGAATTACGGAAAGGCCATCTCCCATTGACTCAGTTTTATCCGAATAGTCCAAATTTTTAATAATGATTTCCTTTTTTCTCTGTAATATTAAAACATTACCTTGTACTTAAAGGAAGGACATATATTTTTAAACAGCTTTAAAATCTGTTGCCGAATACCACAGTTCCTGATCTATGTAAATGGCTCAAAACACCTTTATATATCTAGTATAGCCGCCTTCTTCAAGCCAAACTGAATTTATTTTGCTCATGCCATATGCATCCCTAATGGCTCGTTGTATGTGTGTTTATTTTTGGTACAGGAGGATAGTAAATGATACATACCGTACAGATCTATGCTTGCTATACCCACCGTTCATGATTGCTCTTGGTAAGTAGTTATCAGTGATCAGCTTGTTTTTCATTAAACATGTTAACAAAAAGACTGAGTGAAATCCTCAAGATGGGCTGTGGTAGAACTTGTTTCTATTGCGTGTAATATTCTCGAATACCTTGAAAAACAGCAAATCCAACTTTGCTTCTGTAATAGCATTGGCATGTATCGTGACACAAAAATGTAACATCAAATTTAGTTATTTTTGCCATAAATCAACATTTTTGCCTTATTTTTCATATTTAAAACAAGGCACTGTTTCTGGTAATTCAAACGTTAATTCAAATGTCCTTACTTAAAGAGATACTGACACCAGAAATTAAACTCTTACATCTATCATAATATTGCCTTTGAAAGCTACTTATAATTTGGCCTTAACTTTTAATGTACATTCATATTTTAAGTAGTTTTTAGTGTCCGTATCACTTTAACCCTTTAAGTGCCACAGAACGTAGAATCTACGTTCTGTGGAAAAGTATCTTGAAATGCCACAGAACGTAGATTCTACGTTCTGCAGCATAAGCGTGCGGGGAGCTCAGGAGCGGCTTTAAATGCTGCTCGCTCCTTCCCCGCTCGCTCACAACCCCCTAGGCAACGAGCGGAGCGGGTGGGAAAGGGGCTCCTGAGGCGCGATCGTCCAGGGGCCCCACAAACGCAACAGACGCACGTGGCTGCGCGCTGCTGCTGCTGCCTGCACTTCCGGGTCCCTCCAGCGACGCCCACGCATCGGATCAATGGATCTGGCGACTCCCTCCTGCTTCTCCACTCCTCCTGCCATCATGGACACAGATCTGCAGCTACACACCCCAGGTTAGTGTAACACACACACAAAATACACTTACACACACTTTATACACTAATACATGCTTAGATTTACACTTACACACACTCACATACATTTTTTGGGGGATCAGGGGGGTCACACACACTTGGGGGGGTACATACACTTGCACACACAAACACATGCACATAACATGCAATTTACCAATTGTACACATGCGCACACACATACACTGTTTACTGTTTACTGTTTACTGTGTAGCTTTTTTTTTTTTTTTTTCCATATTGCATTGTTGTGATTTTGGCTCAAAAAAATGTTTTATTGCCTTTGCGAATAGCGTATTCGCTAACCGTACTGTGCAATACCTTTTGTATGTTATTTCGGTGATTATTTGGAAATTTTAGGGATTTTGGTGCATTGTTAGCCATTTTATTGCATTTTCAGCGCTGCATAACTGTTGCTTGCTTTATTCTGTCCGTAAAACCTATTTTGCCAAGCTATAATATTCAAACTGTAATTCTGATGTCTGATTACACTAGTCTGAAAAAAAAAAGCATAGATTTTTGTGGTTTTATTGGATTTTAGTAATTTTATTTGAATTTCACACTTTCTGTATTATTTTATGTCTTGTAAATTTTATCTACTATATATCCAATTGGGCGTCTCTGTGCGCCACATAGTTTGGTATATCTATGCATATTGGGCATCAAAGTGTTCAGTAGACCCCTGGCGTTCATATTTAGGATGTTTTATGCTGATACGTTACAAAATGTGGGGCATATAATGGGGTAAAATTCAAGCTTTGTGACGATTTTCAGAAATTTGATAAAAACCGTTATGTTCAGCATTGCTTTGCAGTTTGGCAGTTTGCAGTAGAAACATTTATTTGCCCATATTGGATTCGTCAGAATGTGTACTTTCTAAAAATATATGGTTTTCTGGGGTCTCTGTACTGTTAGGGGGGTCTAATGTCGCATAATACACACACCAGGTGCTCATATTGCAGCAGCCAGCGCGTCAGCCGTGAAAATGTATATACACTATTGTCATTTGGGGGTCTCTGTGCGCCACATAGTTTGGTATATCTATGCATATTGGGCATCAAAGTGTTCAGTAGACCCCTGGCGTTCATATTTAGAATGTTTTATGCTGATACGTTACAAAATGTGGGGCATATAATGGGGTAAAATTCAAGCTTTGTGACGATTTTCAGAAATTTGATAAAAACCGTTATGTTCAGCATTGCTTTGCAGTTTGGCAGTTTGCAGTAGAAACATTTATTTACCCATATTGGATTCGTCAGAATGTGTACTTTCTAAAAATATATGGTTTTCTGGGGTCTCTGTACTGTTAGGTGGGTCTAATGTCGCATAATACACACACCAGGTGCTCATATTGCAGCAGCCAGCGCGTCAGCCGTGAAAATGTATATACACTATTGTCATTTGGGGGTCTCTGTGCGCCACATAGTTTGGTATATCTATGCATATTGGGCATCAAAGTGTTCAGTAGACCCCTGGCGTTCATATTCAGGATATTTTATGCTGATACGTTACGAAATGTGGGGCATATAATGGGGTAAAATTCAAGCTTTGTGACGATTTTCAGAAATTTGATAAAAACCGCTACTTTCAGCATTGCTTTGCAGTTTGGCAGTTTGCAGTAGGAACACATATTTACCCATATTGGATTCGTCAGAATGTGTACTTTCTGAAAATATATGGTTTTCTGGGGTCTCTGTACTGTTAGGGGGGTCTAATGTCGCATAATACACACACCAGGTGCTCATATTGCAGCAGCCAGCGCGTCAGCCGTGAAAATGTATATACACTATTGTCATTTGGGGGTCTCTGTGCGCCACATAGTTTAGTATATCTATGCATATTGGGCATCAAAGTGTTCAGTAGACCCCTGGCGTTCATATTTAGGATGTTTTATGCTGATACGTTACGAAATGTGGGGCATATAATGGGGTAAAATTCAAGCTTTGTGACGATTTTCAGAAATTTGATAAAAACCATTACTTTCAGCATTGCTTTGCAGTTTGGCAGTTTGCAGTAGGAACACATATTTACCCATATTGGATTCGTCAGAATGTGTACTTTCTAAAAATATATGGTTTTCTGGGGTCTCTGTACTGTTAGGTGGTCTAATGTCGCATAATACACACACCGGGTGGTTATATTGCAGCAGCCAGCGCGTCAGCCGTGAAAATGTCTATACATATTGTCATTTGGGGGTCTCTGTGCGCCACATAGTTTGGTATATCTATGCACATTGGGCATCAAACTGTTTAGTAGACCCATATGTTTATATTTAGGATGCTTTATGCTGGTAATGATACATGGACAATACGATGCTGGAAAGTTGAAGCTTTGAGGCAATTTCCAGATATTTCACCAAAACCGCCAAATTTGGCAAAGCTTTGCGACTCAGTAGTTTGGAGCAGAAAGGCATGGGTACCCATTTTAGATTCTGTAGAATGTGTACTTTCCAAAAATATATGGGGTTGGGGGGTAAAGATATATTTCTGTGTTTTTACCCCACAAAAATGCAGTCAATGTGTTGATTTTTCATTAGCTGAAGTTACCCACAGGACAATTTGTGCTAACTTCATTTTGGGGCCTCTAAATGCCATATACTTTGGTAAACTTATGAACAATGGCCACCAAAATGTTCAGAGGAACCCTGGCAATCATATTTAGGGTGCTTTTTCTTAGTACGTAATGACACATGGGTGATATGGTGCTGGGAAATTGAAGCTTTGAGGCAATTTTCAGATATTTCACCAAAACCGACAACTTCGGGAAAGCCTTGCGACTCAGTAGTTTGGAGCAATAAGGCATGGGTACCCATTTTAGATTCTGTAGAATGTGTACTTTCCAAAAATGTATGGGTTTGGGGGGTAAACATATATTTCTGTGTTTTTACCCCACAAAAATGCAGTCAATGTGTTGATTTTTCATTAGCTGAAGTTACCCACGGGACTGTTTGTATGCGCTAACTTCATTTTGGGGCCTCTAAATGCCAGATACTTTGGTAAACCTATGAACAATGGCCACCAAACTGTTCGGAGGAACCCTGGCAATCATATTTAGGGTGCTTTTTCTTGGTGCATAACGATACATGGGTGATATGGTGCTGAGAAGTTGAAGCTTTGAGGCAATTTTCAGATATTTCACCAAAACCGACAATTCTGGGAAAGCCTTGCGACTCAGTAGTTTGGAGCAAAAAGGCATGGGTACCCATTTTAGATTCTGTAGAATGTGTACTTTCCAAAAATATATGGGTTTTGGGGGGTAAACATATATTTCTGTGTTTTTACCCCACAAAAATGCAGTCAATGTGTTGATTTTTCATTAGCTGAAGTTACCCACGGGACTGTTTGTATGCGCTAACTTCATTTTGGGGCCTCTAAATGCCAGAAACTTTGGTAAACTTATGAACAATGGCCACCAAAATGTTCAGAGGAACCCTGGCAATCATATTTAGGGTGCTTTTTCTTAGTACGTAATGACAAATGGGTGATATGGTGCTGGGAAGTTGAAGCTTTGAGGCAATTTTCAGATATTTCACCAAAACCGACAACTTTGGGAAAGCCTTGCGACTCAGTAGTTTGGAGCAATAAGGCATGGGTACCCATTTTAGATTCTGTAGAATGTGTCCTTTCCAAAAATGTATGGGTTTGGGGGGTAACCATATATTTCTGTGTTTTTACCCCACAAAAATGCAGTCAATGTGTTGATCTTTCATTAGCTGAAGTTACCCACAGGACTATTTGTATGCACTAACTTCATTTTGGGGCCTCTAAATGCCAGATACTTTGGTAAACCTATGAACAATGGCCACCAAACTGTTCGGAGGAACCCTGGCAATCATATTTAGGGTGCTTTTTCTTGGTGCATAACGATAAATGGGTGATATGGTGCTGAGAAGTTGAAGCTTTGAGGCAATTTTCAGATATTTCACCAAAACCGACAATTGTGGGAAAGCCTTGCGACTCAGTAGTTTGGAGCAAAAAGGCATGGGTACCCATTTTAGATTCTGTAGAATGTGTACTTTCCAAAAATATATGGGTTTTGGGGGGTAAACATATATTTCTGTGTTTTTACCCCACAAAAATGCAGTCAATGTGTTGATTTTTCATTAGCTGAAGTTACCCACGGGACTGTTTGTATGCGCTAACTTCATTTTGGGGCCTCTAAATGCCAGATACTTTGGTAAACTTATGAACAATGGCCACCAAAATGTTCAGAGGAACCCTGGCAATCATATTTAGGGTGCTTTTTCTTAGTACGTAATGACACATGGGTGATATGGTGCTAGGAAGTTGAAGCTTTGAGGCAATTTTCAGATATTTCACCAAAACCGACAACTTTGGGAAAGCCTTGCGACTCAGTAGTTTGGAGCAGAAAGGCATGGGTACCCATTTTAGATTCAGTAGAATGCGTACTTTCCAAAAATATATGGGTTTGGGGGGTAAACGTATATTTCTGTGTTTTTACCCCACAAAAATGCAGTCAATGTGTTGATTTTTCATTAGATGAAGTTACCCACAGGACTATTTGTATGCGCTAACTTCATTTTGAGGCCTCTAAATGCCAGATACTTTGGTAAACCTATGAACAATGGCCACCAAACTGTTTGGAGGAACGCTGGCAATCATATTTAGGGTGCTTTTTCTTGGTGCGTAACGATACATGGGTGATATGGTGCTGGGAAGTTGAAGCTTTGAGGCAATTTTCAGATATTTCACCAAAACCGACAATTGTGGGAAAGCCTTGCGACTCAGTAGTTTGGAGCAGAAAGGCATGGGTACCCATTTTAGATTCGGTAGAATGTGTACTTTCCAAAAATATATGGGTTTTGGGGGGTAAACATATATTTCTGTGTTTTTACCCCACAAAAATGCAGTCAATGTGTTGATCTTTCATTAGCTGAAGTTACCCACGGGACTGTTTGTATGCGCTAACTTCATTTTGGGGCCTATAAATGCCAGATACTTTGGTAAACTTATGAACAATGACCACCAAAATGTTCAGAGGAACCCTGGCAATCATATTTAGGGTGCTTTATCTTAGTATGTAATGATACATGGGCGATATGGTGCTGGGAAGTTGAAGGTTTGAGGCAATTTTCACATATTTCACCAAAACCGACAATTCTGGGAAAGCCTTGCGACTCAGTAGTTTGGAGCAGAAAGGCATGGGTACCAATTTTAGATTCAGTAGAATGTGTACTTTCCAAAAATATATGGGTTTGGGGGGTAAACATATATTTCTGTGTTTTTACCCCACAAAAAATGCAGTCAATGTGTTGATTTCTCAGTAGCTGAAGTAAAGTCCTGATCAATTTGGATGTGCTAACTTCATATTGGTGTCTCTAAATGCCAGATACTTTGGTAAACCTATGCATAATGGGTATCAAACTGTTCAGTGGACCCCTGGCAATCATATTTCAGGTGCTTTTTCTTGGTACCTAATATAGTTTGGGATATGCGGAGCAGCAAAATAAAACCTTTGAAATGATTTTTCAGAATTTTGAATTTTTTGTTGAAAAACCGCTATATTCAGACAAGGTTTTATGTTTGGTAGTTGGGAGTAGAGAGACATAGTTACCCATTTTGTAATCGGCAGAATGTGTACTTTTCAAAAATGTATGGTTTTCTGGGGTAAACCTACAGTTTCAGGATTTTTTGCCTTGGAATCTAAAGCATGCCGTTTTCTGCCTTAGTGCTTTCAAAATTCGGTAATATACTGCCGGGAGTTTTTGCTGTACAGAAATCCGAAATCTCCCTAAAACTATACATATCTGGTATTGGCACGTTCGAGAGACATAAGGCTTTCCAAATCAGTTGGATTTTCATCCGTAAAATGAAATATTTTTCTGGTATAAATTGATATACGATGAAAAATGGTAATTTTTCATTTTTTTTTGGTATTTAGCACTATAAATTTTTTTGCACAGGTGGAAATACATGAAAACTCAGGCAGATTTAGAAAGCTCAGTTTCTACCGAAAAAAACAATGTATAGTTTTCCTAGGTAAACTATAGGTTTCCCCTCAGAAAATGCCCCTAAAGTGAGAGAGCACAAAATGTTTCAAAAACGGCTGGCATTTCGCGTAACCAAAATGTGAAATTCTGCTGGCACTTAAAGGGTTAAGGGAAGGATCGGTAATGCAAAACTAGCCTCATTTTGAACTCACTCACCCCCAAATAAAGCCGCAATCCCACTTTCAAGCAATTGCTTTAAACCTGTTGTCAATCAGTGTAGTACACTCACAACACACATGCTCACACCCTACAAGTGCTGGTAGAATTTAAGTATGATGTAATGCTTGAAAGAAGGAGGACTTATTTTTGACCAAAATATGTACATGCTCCTAAAAAAAACAGGCAAAACAATGTATGTGTTTATCACCAAAGAGGCTTTTATGTCAGTGTTTCTTTCCTTTGTCCTTTATTTTTTTCTAGCTTGCCTGCATGTAGCATGTGTTGTTCAGCAGAAGGATGCACGCCAGTGGTTTGCTGAACTATCTGTGGATATGGAAAAGGTATAATTCAAATGTAAACTTATTCTTTGTATCCTCTTTGTAAAATTTAAATTGTTTTATAGAATGCCCTGTTCTTAACATCTTTTCATTGATTGCTTTTTCTTATATTTGTAGTTCAGTTATGTATTGTAGCTATCAAATGGGGATCACGGACCCCATCAGCTAAAAAACGACTGCTCTGTGTGGCTACAATGTTGTTGTTAGTATTTCTTACTTATCTTTTGATTCAGTCCCCCCCAGTACTTATATCTTGTGTCTCATGTAAACCACTGCCTGTTTGCTAGGGTAAACTGGATCCTAGCAACCAGATAGCTGTTGTGGAGCAGCTATCTGGTGGAAAACATGAGTCTGTCTGTGCTGTAGGGACCAGCACCACCAACCCCTTTGGTCTGTGACTGACCCATCCCCTCATTTACTATAAACCTTAGTGAAATTGTGGATTCTAAGACTCGAATTCCCTCAGCTGTCCAGATAATCTGTATACTACCCTCTATGGAAAGCAGAGGGATGTCAAGTCCCAGAATCCATCATTTCACCATAGAATGAGGTTACGAGGAGGGTTGCATTTCAGTGGGTAGGTGGTAGTTTGTTTCACTGGAGAACCTAATTAGAAAGGTTAGCCCCAGTATTTACATGCACATGTTGTCCTCCATTAATGAGTTTCTTCCAAGCTGGCAGCTTGATAAGTAGAGGCCAGATGGGCAGCTGATATCTGTGTGTATAGGCACCTTAAAGGGTTAATAAGCTCTTACACATAGCTGTCTGTAGATACTGTGCAATCTGGGAGTGGACATGCATAGCAACTTGCATTTTTCTGACCATTCGGGTCTCTACACAGTGGGGCCCATCTAGTTCCAGGCTGGCTCTTGGAATCATTGACCAGATTTGTATTCGGTTTAGTCCAGTCAGAACAGTAGTTGCATTAGAGCAAAAGTGCTGATTAAGGAAGCCCAGACTTCAGATAAACATACTGTAGTAATTAAAAACATTGTGATTTTGTTTTATTAGATTTTCCTTATTTTTCATTGTTCTTAGATTTTGGAAATAATTCGAGTTATCCTAAAACTATATGAACAGTGGAAGAATTTTGATGAGCGAAAGGAAATGGCTTCTATTCTAAGTAAAATGCCGAAACCCAAGCCTCCCCCTAACAGGTGAGCCTCGGCCCTAATATAACACCGTTTCATTGTATGTGATGTTGGTTTGAACATTTGTAAAGTTTCTTATTTAAATACACAGACATGCAATTAATCCAGGCTCACTGCAGTTAAACAAATATGGACCTCTGCAGGAGAGCTCTGATACCACTTATTCAGGAGACAAGTGGGTCTGATTCCTATCGTATTCCCAATTAATACCCTGCAATGTGGGTATGAAAGCAGATTCTCAGATGGATTAATAGGGATTTTCACATTTGGTCATTTGTCTAATTTTAAACTGCCCATGCCAGTAGAACAGTTTTTTAATTGCTCCTCTTTTTTGCAGAAAAGTTTTTCAAAAGTTGAGTTTAAAATATCTACGTCTGCTCTCTGTTCAAGTCCTGCTGGGATTTCTGAGCCTGTACACTGAAGCACTACTGTGAATGCCCTTTCCATTCAGTTCATTTGCATTTAGTATAATTTGGATCAAAGACATAAACATTTAAATGGCATACACTATGTATAGCTTAAAGGGGTGGTCCACCTTTAAGTTAACTTTTAGTATGTTATAGAATGGCTAATTCTAAGCAACTTTTCAATTTGTCTTCATTGTTTATTTTTTATAGATTTTTAATTATTTTACTTTTTCTTCTGACTCTTTCCAGCTTTCAAATGGGGGTAAGGCTACCAGTTTATTGTTGTTTCTACTTTTTATTACTGATCTTTCTATTCAGACCCTCTCCTTTTCATATTTCAGCCTCTTTCCATTCAAATCAATGCATGGTTGCTAGGGTAATTTGGATCCTAGCAACCAGATAGATGAAATTGCAAACTGGAGAGCTGCTAAATAACTAAAAAACCACAAGTAATAAAACATGAAAGCCAATTGCAAATGGTCTCAGAATATCCCTCTCTATGTCATACTGAAAGTTCATTTAAAGGTGAATGACTCCTTTAACTACCTGCGGACAGGGTGTGCTGTCATCCTGCAGACAATGCCCCCCCCCCCCAGTCCAGGGAATGGGAGAAACTTTAGGACTGGCAGAGAGCAGCTGCAGCGGTAGAAATCATGAAAATGCCTAACTTTCTAAAACTGAAATCAATTTGAAAAATACTTTTATTGACATTGACCTGTGCCAATATGAACATCCTTTTAATCCATCTGAGAATCCATAAACATGATCTTGTGTTTGGGAGCACTCTCCTGAAAGGGAGACTATTGTCCAAGAATCTTTTTTTTTTTTTTTTTTTAATAAATGGGCTATTCAACTAGATCAGGCATGTCCAAAGTCCGGCCCACGGCACGGCACGTTTTCAAATTTACACCGGCCCAGCACAGTGCAATCAGGAATTGTGTAGCCGTAGCAGTAATATTTGGGCACATTAATGAAATGATCTGCCACTTGGTCTATACTGCTGCCTGTGTGCTGAAGGTGTTGGTAATAGACACGTACTGGCATGGAGAGACACACCGCTCTCTCATACTTCTGGTGTAATAGACGTACTGACGTGCCAGTACAATGAGCTAAAGACGTATGTGAGAGCGGTACGTCACTACGTGTCTATTGCTAACACCTTCATCACACAGGCAGCAGTATAGACGATCATTTCACTAATCATGTGACCAAATATTACTGCTACGGCTACGCAATTCCTTTTTTAACCGAGGCTCGGAGAATAAGTCCAAACAGACTCCACTTCCTAGACGCCGTGTACGTGTCCATCTCCAGGAGTGAATGATTCTGATCGCAAGCTAGCGGATGTCAGGCTGAATGGTCGGCCCCCCACATATTTTCAACTCCCCAAATCTGCCCCTCGTTGCAAAAAGTTTGGACACCCCTGAAGTAGATGCACAGCTTTTTTTTTTTTGGAAGAGGGGGGGGTTACTTTCCTTGAAGATTTATACTGAATCACTGTAAACATGAAATGACTTATTGATGTACATCATAATGATATCCTGGTAATGCTATTTTTCTAGTGAAGGTGAACAAGGAACAAATGGAAGCCAAAGCTCTGGGTACAGTCAGTCTTGACATTTTCCTGAATTCTAGTAGAGGACCAAGCTGGATCAAGGCTTTGCCACTGTTATGAAGCCAGAGATACTCTTTCAGCAAAGCATCCAGCAAAATAAGGAAAGAGAATTTCTTCATGTTATGGACTATTTTTTTTTTTTTTAAGCCTTTATTGTTGAAAATTCTGTGTATTGTACACAGAAAACACACAAGCTTCTGATTTGGCTCAAAGAAAACACAAATCACAAATGTCCAAATCTCACGAATATAAACAATGCATTACTCAGTAGTACTGCAATTAAAACACTTGACAATATCTTTGCTTATGCTACTCTTCCTCTTTTTCTCCTTCTTATTCTTCATAGTAAAGACATACCTCCCAACTGTCTCGTTTTTAGGGAGACAGTACCTCTTTTGACTGCTCAACCTGCAGTCCCTCATTTGTACTGGAAAGTCCCGTTTTTCTCTGCACTTAACAGCCAGAAAAAGAAACCACGTCTCTAAAGGTGGCCATACATGGAGAGATCCGCTCGTTTGGCGATGTTGCCAAACGAGTGGACCTCCCTCCCATATGCCCACCTTGAGGTGGGCAATATCGGGCTGATCCGATCATGGGCCCTAAGGCCCAATGATCAGATCCTAACGATGCCTAACGGGCTGTCGGATCGCGGGACTGCATCAACGAATAGATGCGGCCGCAATCCGACGGGATTTTTTGTCCCATCCGATCGAGATCTGGCTGACTTTTGGCCAGATCTCGATCGGTGAAGCCCGTCGGGGGGCCCCATACACGGGCCAATAAGCTGCCGACACGGTCTGTCGGCAGCTTTTATCGGCCCGTGTATGGCCACCTTTACTTAATTGGCTTTTGGTAGAGAGCCCAGAACAGCTACAGCAGGAGATAAGATACTTTTGTAACAACTTCGAGATAAGGAAATAATTGTAGCAAGATAAGATAACGGGTCCCTTGGGAAAAGGGAATTCACCTTCATTAGCAAAACTGTAATAACTGGGGAAAAAAAGCCACAGAAATATGTTCAAACTTTCATAACCTGCCAAATTTTGTAAAATGAACATGGTAATTAGGAGGTGTGGCTACAAAAATGGATGTGGTCAAAAAATTAAATGGGAGGTATTGAGGTTTGTTACAGTTAAATCTGCACAAAGCATACTGCATGGTGCTTCCTTGAGGCATTCTGAAGTCACACTGGTCTGTTAATAACAAGGAGTTCCTGCACTGTCAATACAGTAGATTCTTAAATATGTTGTGAGGGGATGTAAAATATCTTTTACTGATAATTAAAAATACATATTACACTTCAGGGACTTATTTAGGGTTATATCATAAATGGATATTGGCTTTAGATGACTATTTTATGTTTTCTGTGTACTGGGACACAAATAAGTCCTTTAAGAATATACTGCATTCCCCTGTGTTCTGTGACAGGTTAATCATAGCTCTATTGTAATGGAACTCTAAACTGGATATCGCCTAAAGAAGTCCTCCACTGTGGGCCAACTGAATATTTGGTTATACACATGCATTCCTATATATGTGTGTTCATGTAACAAAGTGTTCACTGTACATTTCCCACTAAGGCTGACCTCCTGTTGGCATAAGTCTGTTGACCCCACAGCTGAATCTATTTTGATCAGATCCTTTGACCTATAGTGACAAGTGTAGTATTGGTTGTCTGTATCACACAGACTCAAGGGTAGCCTATATCTGTTTTAGGTTAAACCTTTAGTAGGCAATGCATTTTGTGAGCTGTAATCTCCTTTGTCAACATATTTAATTAAAAAAGAAAAAGTGGTTCAGTATTTACCTATCATTTCTTTCCTGAGTCCTGTAAGCTCCAAAAACTTTACCTAAAGGAACAGTAACAGCAGCCATTTAAGATGGCGAAAAGGCACAGGCTATTTAGCAAATAACAGGTATCTGTAATAAAATGCTATGGTATTCTGCAGTGTGCATCTGTTATTTGCTATATAATCTGTGTAATGTATAAAGGCTGGAGTGACTGGATGTGTAACATAATAGCCAGAACACTACTTCCTGCTTTTCAGCTCTCTTGGTTTATACTGTTTCTCAAGCAGTACTAAAATCTGTTTTTCAAAAGACAAGTTGTTTTCTTTATATTTAATTTTGAAATTTGATGCAAGGCAAGCCATTTTCTTACTTTTCCCAAGTGCCCTCAGTGCTCTCATAAACTTCAGTCTCTCTTTATTGCTGCACTGCAAGTTGGATTGATGGCAGGCCATCACCTGGCAACTTTTTAATAGAACAATAGGCAGGCAGCCAGATCACTGCTTTCCCAGACACCCGTCCTGAAGGATTCAGCTACCTCAGCTGATAGGAGCTCCATGTTTCTATGCTGCTACCATTGCTCTTCCTAATACCACGTTCAGGTGGGGAAGCCTTATTTTGTGCAGAAATGGGCAAAGTTACCCATGTTGCCTTCCATTTACTTAAATAAATACACATAGGGCATTTTGTCGTGTGTGGGTAATCATATTTTCTGTGGGTGACAAAATACCCCTGCATGACAGCTCACCTGAATTGCCATGTCCAAATAATTCAATCCATCTATTTGTGAGAAAATATCTTCTCTGTTTTAGCACAATTCAAATGGCACAGGTATGGTTCCATAAAAAGATTTTGTCAACTGACAAAAAATTCTAGTTGTGCTAAGAATTAGCCAGACACCTCAGGGAGACTGGAATGGAATCGTGGAGGGGGAGCAGGAAGTGAAAGTTAAAACAGTGAGTGGAAGGGAGGGGGAGTGAGACAGAGGCACTGACTGGAAATAATGCAGCTTGCACTGTTACAGGAAGGGCCGTATTTATATATTGGCCCGCAAGGGCCTGTGCCTAGAGCAGCACGGTTTTGGGGGCGGCCCTCTGGGTGCCTAGCAGATTCCACTAGAAAGGTGTACTTTTATAAAATTGTATAAAGTATTTTTCATATGTCATGTTTAATGCAATATGCTTTTATAGAGACCTGCAATGTTCAGGGGTATTGTTTCCTTTTAAACAAAGTCAGCTGATTATGAGGGGGTGGATAGCCGGTAGAAACAAGAATAAGCTTTATAAATAGGAAAAAAGAACATTGTTTAATTAGAACAGGCCAGATACTTACATTTTTTTTTTTTGTTTTACATACTGTTTGCATATAAACCACTGCAAGGTAATTTGGGTAGATTTGACATTCTTCCTAATGTGCACAGAGCATGAAATCCTTTCATTTTAGAAGAAACCAAGTAGACTTTAGGAAAAAAATACAAAATATTAGACATACACTGATGAAAAAAGTTTAATCACAAAAAGCCTCATATACAATATAAAGGTATATAACAATTTCCTCCCTTTTAGTCAGTGCATGACCTATGAAAACCTATAAACAGTTGTAGTAAAGAAGAAAGCATACATTAGGATATACTGTGCATAGCAAAGAGGTTGTATCAAAGCTTTTTTTCTGGTGTTTCATGTCTTGCCCAGTCCTCAAAGCCACCTGAATAATGATGAACTCTGAAGTAAAAAAAAAAACCATTTGTTAGCATACTAGCCTCTCTCTCTCTATATATATATATATATATACTAAATATACTAAAGTATACTAAAGTTCCAATTTTCTCTGCTAGCACACCAAGGTATATGTCCTATACAGAGGAAGGAATGTTAAGCTGGCCATAGATGCAAAGATCCAATCATTCGAATATAACAGATCAGCTGATGTTCTGCCCCTGACAGCAATCGTACGAAAGTTATGTCTGACAAAGCTGGTGACAGTCTCCCTCTGAAAATCATACGATCGGCAGCCGACGGAAATCTTTTAACCTGTCAGATCGACCGATATCCGTGGGACAAAACATGTCGGGACTCGTACAATCGGATCTTTGCGTCTATGGCCAGCTTTAGTTGGAAATTATTGTACTACATACATGTCCTGCAAGGAAACCAGGTTTCCTCACAACGCTCTGTTGGCAGCAGGATCTGAATGACCTTGTGGGTTTTCAGTAGGCAACTCATCTGCCCATGCACTATAATCTAACAAAGACCAGAACCAACACCTTTGCTGTGCTTCACCTACTAATGCCCTCCTCCCCAGATCATTCACAACAGCCTCTGTAGGCTCCAACTAAAACCTTCAATTACTCCCAACATCCCTACTCTGTTCATCCAGTTAGTGACCATCTTAAAGCAAATCTGATTTTCAAATCTAATCTTGCCTCAACATTTCAGGTGGTGGTGTGGTAGGGTTGACACCTGACCTGGACAACCCGGTTTTTTGAAGGGCTGTCCAAGTCCAGGTCAAAACTCCCTGGCCGGCTTTCCAAAATTAGTAAAACCTGGTAGGATTCCATGAGATTGGTGTGGTGATCGGTCAATCGCTACGTCATAGCCTTGCCCCCAACATCACATCCTGCCCCGCTATATTACAGCCCCGCCTGCCACTACATCACAGTCCCGCCTCCCCGCCCGGAGTTAGTCGGGAGGAAAGGTGGCAACCCTATGGTGTGGGACAATGAGCCTACTACAAAGCCCAGTTTAACACATCTTAGTATTTTAGACTGATGTTGCGATCAGATTTGTGTTATTATTAGCTTACAGTGTGTTCACTGCTCTGATATATCACCATCATTGCTCTCCTTACTCTAGATTTTCACCACCTTATATACAAATTTGATATAGATCTTTTGTTTAATCATAAACATACCTTTTAAAACCTAGTGATTCTGCAACATTAACAGCATTCTTGCTTCGGATTCCAGCCAGACAGGAGAAAATTAAAGTGCTGGTTTTCTCTGGCATTTTCATTTGATATTTTTTTTCAAAAGCTGTAGGATCCAACTGCAGTGCAGAAACCAAATCACCCACTACAGGAATAGGAAACATGTATTTAAGCAAGTTTTTTTCAACAAATAAAAAGGATTATTTTGAAGTACTTCATATTAAAAAAATTGTTAAATTCTAGGGCACACACAGATAACCCCCAAAACTGTATTTGGGAGAAGCAATCGGTTACAAGTTGAGTGTGCAAAAGTTAATGTGCAAAAAGTTATATCAACAGTCTTGAACTATTAAAATTGATTGATATTGAAAACTATTGAAATGATTGCACTCAAACTACCTATTGCGTTCAGTACAGCAACATTTATTTGCAGGCTTCTGTACAAAGTTTTTTTGGGGGGGATAAGATGCATAAATTGCTGTACTTCACATCAAGTAAAGTGTGTGAGGTGAGTTCTATTACTCTGTATATATAGACCAGGGCTATGGTACCTCTGACTCCAATGTTTTTAAAGGAACAGTAACACCGAAAACCGAAAGTGTATCAAAGCAATTGAAATATAATGTACTGTTGCTCTGCACTGGAAAAAGCAGCGTGTTTGCAGCCATTCAATCTGCTAGATGTTATTATATGTTAATTACTTTAGAACACTAATTTTTTTGATGTTACTGTTCCTAATGTAATTTCTTTGTTGATTGAAAGAATTTAAGTACACAACATACAAGGCATTTTATCACTGCCAAAGCTCAAAATAATCAAAGTTAAAGGAACAGTAACACTGAAAATCATTAATTTCAAAATCCATTCCTCTAACTAACAAAAAATCTACCCTGCACAATATTTCTTATTTCAAGTGCTTTATGTAAAATACAATTAAAAGGGTCATCTCCCTGTTCTTAAAAAGGGCAATATGGTGACATTAACTGTGCCATACCCTATATGTGCACGTGCTTCACTTCACCTCCTGACATCACTTCTGCAAACTGGAAGCCAGTCGCTGCAGCTTTATGAAGGATTTTCTAGCCCCTTGTGTTTTTAACGTGCTTTATGGCTGTAAGTGCTGCAAGCAGGGAAAGCAGCACCCAGGTCAGCCATAAATCCACAGAGTCAGTCCATGCATTTTGTCACCAGCACTTAGCTCCACAGCAATAAGGAAATAACAATGCTGATGTGCAACCTCCCTCGTAATGTTTGCAGGAATGTTAAAGAAGGAATGGAGAACTATTAAGGGGTGAGAACATTCTTTATGAAGCTGCAGCAACTGGCTTCTGGTTTGAGGAGATCAAGTCGGGAGCTGCTGTAGGTGTCTGGCACAATTGAAGTCGTCCTATTGTAATTTTGGAGAACAGGAAGAGAAATGTCTTGGTTATTTTACATAGAGCACTTGAATTAAAAAACATTGTGCAGGGTAGATGCATTGTTAGAGGATATAGAATAGATTTGAATGTAATAATTTTTTGTGTTTCTGTTCCTTTAAACTACATAAGCCAAACACAATTAGAAAAGCTAAAACAAGATATATTAATTGAACCTGGCATATAGCTGTAGAATAGCTGTTAAATACAATCCAAAATTGTGAAGTATTGTTCTTAGAAAAAGAATTACTTCTGCCTTATCCTCCTTCATAGAAGCTCTTAAATCTGATTTAAGTATTTTCAGTGCTTGTATTTAAAGTTATTAGTAGTCTGAATATTTTTGGTGACTGACTCCAAAATTGCTCCAGACTCGCCAGCTCTGATATAGACTAAGTGAGCAATGGCTTGCTAAGGAGACTCCCAGCACCACAATACTGAATAAAATGGGTGTTGCCAACCACTCTTTGAAACAACAAAACATACCTATAAGTTTAGTTGGGATCAACTATAAAGAAAAACTCTAAAATAGCATTTACCTATTGTAATTAAAGGTTAAATAGCAACGGACTGGTCTGGCTTCCACTGCACCTCTTTTCCTGGTTTCTTCAACAAAAATATTAAGGGGGCTGACTTTTAGGTTAGGGATGCACCGAATCCAGCATTCGGTTCGGGATTCAGTCTTTCTCAGTAGGACTCAGATTTGACCGAATCCTTCTGCCCGGCTGAACCAAATCCTAAATTAGGGGCAGGGAGGGAAATGAGTGACTTTTTGTCACAAAACAAGGAAGTAAAAAATGTTTTCCCCTTCCCACTGCATATGCAAATTAGGATCCAGTTCTTGGCCCGAATCTTTCGCAAAGGATTCGGGGGTTTGGCCGAATCCAAAATATTGGATTTGGTGCATCCCTACTTTTAGGGAAACCTAGTTAAAAGGTAAAATGGTTGTTAGCCTGTTACTGTAAGTAGAAGTAAGGGACCAGCAAAACAGCAATGCCTGTATAGTGTACCCTAAACAATAATACATTTTTCAGGGTTTGCTCCCCCTCTGTAATAATAATGAAAATGTATGATTTATGTAAAATAGTACATAATAAACCAATGTTTATGGAAATGGAATTCAATTGTGTTATTTAAAGTTTAAATGCAATATTTCAGACTTAGCCGTGATGCCTTAAAAATGGGGAAGGGGGACTTTTAAATAAACAACTCAGGTCCTAAGGACTAAAGAAATAAAATAGCTCACATCTCTATTAATAAATAAACTGAACACAAGATTTAGCTTGGAATCTTAAGATTTGGCAAAATATGTAACGTTTAGCTGATCTCAATCACAATTCTTTTTTAGTTATGTGACTTTACAGCTCTGGACAACCGAACAATTTTTTGTTCAAAATGTATTTAAAGTTTTCTAAAATGTAAATAAGCAAATGAGGGTTGAGAATTTCCAAAATTATGATTTATGTGCAACCCTATCTGTGATTCTCACCTAAGACAATACAGCGGATTCTAAATAGATCCAATGCACATAACATCCTTTCATGTATATCGACTAATTGTTGAATTTCCCCTTATAACTACATTGCAGCAGATTATTAACAACTTTCACATAAAATCTTCTCAGTTTATTTAATGCTTACATGGAATGTTTAAAGACCCCTTGATAACACCATATTCTTTCACTTCCCACGGCTCCCTCACATCTATGAGAGCAACACCCTCTTTTTTCAGCAAGTCTTTCAGTTCTTCGTATTTAATGGTTTGTGCTGGAACAGTGGAAAACCCACGAGCCACAGACCATGCTGAACAGCGAACTGCAAATAAACACAATTCATAAATATTATACAGCTCTATATAAAGAATAGAGATTGTTGCATGCCAGGACCATTAGAGCAGGATGAGCAACAAATGAGTGAAATAAATAAAAAATAGCCGACAAAGAAATTGTTTAGCCCCAAATGAAACTTGCACCATATATTCATGATTGCCTACTTAAAATAGTTTTTTACCGATCTGTCTACTTTAAATAGTGGCTGTAGTAAAAATAACTTTTTCTTGCACTCATACCACCCTGGGTGCTAGGGTGTACAAACCATTTAAAAAACCTATTAGTGTACACTGTTAGGGTTGGGGCACACTGGGAGATAACAGGAAGAGTTAGTCGCCCGGCGACTAACCTCCCCAAACTGCTTCCCCCTGTCTTCCGCCTGCTAGAATGAAAAATCAGCTGCGGCATGGCACTCACGGCGCTTCGCTTTCTGAAGGTCGCCCGAAGTTGCCTCATGAGGAAACTTTGGGCGACTTAGGAAAACGAAGCGCAATGAGTGCCATACAGTGACCACCATTTGAAAGTTGGAAATAGTCTGAAAAAAAAAAAAAAAACAAATAATGCAAAAAACTATAAAGAAAAGAATTAAGGCCAATTGAAAAGATGCTTACAATTAGCCTATATATAACATACTAAAAGTTGACTTAAAAGGTAAAACACCCATTTAACAGCATTAAAGGAAAACTATATCCCCAAAATGAACACTTAAGCAACAGATAGTTTATATCAAATTGAATGACATATTAAAGAATCTTACCAAACTGGAATATATATTTACATAAATATTGCCCTTTTACATCTCTTGCCTTGAACCACCATTTCGTGACTCTATCTGTGCTGCCTCAGAGATCACATGACCAGAAATACTACAACACTAACTGTAACAGGAGAAGTGTTGAAGGAAAAGGCAGAACTCTGTCTGTTAATTGGCTCATGTGACCTTACATATGGTTTGTATGTGTACACAGTGAATCTTACGATCTCAGGGGGCGGCCCTTATTTTTTAAAATGGCAATTTTCTATTTATGATTACCCAATGGCACATACTACTAAAAAAGTATATTATTATGATAATGGTTCATTTACATGAAGCAGGGTTTTACACATGAGCTGTTTTACTCAGTATCTTTTAATAGAGACCTACATTGTTTGGGGGTATAGTTTTCCTTTAAGTTCAGCCTTACTTAGCATGCTCCCTATGCTTTAAAGGTGGCCATAGATTTAACAATTACGATCCTGCCTGCGGCCATTGGTCACACGAAAGATAGTTTGTTTTCAATATGGACATTTAGAGCTAAATTATTAGATATACAGGTAGAAACAACAGAATTCTACCTGTATCTGACAATTCAGCAGTAAAATGTGGCCAATATTCGGTCCCTTTCACTTAATCAAAATTTTCTAACCTGCCCAATCAACAAGTCAATCAATATGATGCAATCTTCTGCTGATATTGGTTGGTTTGTATCTTGCCATACACACAACGAATATCGTACAAAACTAGTATCTGTGTGTCTATGGCCACCATAAGTTGATTTTTACAAGTAAGTTAAAAGCATTGGCAAACCAGCATACTGAGCTGCTACTGGGAAAAACCTTACGGGGGAAATAGAATGTTACACTCAAATGTTAGAAACATGTCAATAATTATTTAGAATAAAAAAAAGCAATAGAATAATATAACTTATTTTTGGTGTCCTATTTGAAAACAAATGTGATCAGAAGGTAAACTCCCCCTTAACCCTGGGCTGCCAACAAGGAAAGGAGTAGATACAGAGTGCACTGAAACATGCTCTGCAGTTGGTTATTTTCAGACATAGCCAAAATTTTCACAGGGACCGTAACTGAATGGTAATGTTGTTTGTAGGGGCAAGATCACCTTTAAATGCGATGCATTATGCATTTGCATAAAAGCGATGCACCGAATCCAGGATTCAGCCTTTTTCAGCAAGATTCGGATCTGGCCGAATTCTTCTGCCTGGGCGAACAGAATCAGAATTTGCATATACAAATAAGGGGCGGGGAGGGAAATTGCATGACTTTTTGTCACGAAACAAGAAAGTAGAAAATGTTTTTCCATTCCCATCCCTAATTTACATATGCAAATTAGGATTCAGATTCTGCCGAATCTTTTGCGAAGGACTCAGGGGTTCGGACGAATCCAAAATAGGGGATTCAGTGCATCCCTATTTACCAGTCCCAAAGGGAAGAAACCAAAAGAAACCCAGAGACAACTGAGGCACTAGCTTGTGGATCATGCTGGAAGAAACATGCCAATGAGCATAATCTCTAGCAAACATCTCCCAGATCGCAAGCTCTTTGCTTCAGGGGCTCATTGTGCCTGAACAGTTCTGGGTCCAGCGAGAATATACAAGTCAAGGTGAAAATGAAAAGAAATCCTACTCCTTTTTGATTTGTACCTGGTTTTAAAAAAAAAAAAATTACAAAGAAGCTTGATTTGTACAAAAGAAAAATCTCATGGCCTACCTATAGATCAGCCTATCCAAAGGTAATTATTATTATTTTACAGACAGCATATTGTATTCTGTAGGATCCTATCTAAAACAAACAATGATCAGATCTCTTAACAGACAATTCTTTCTTCTTGGGCTTGTCCTTTTGTTAAGAAAGCACGCCAAGGTCTCTAGTGAATGTGTGCGCTAAGCCCAGGCTGTTCCTGGCTGACCTTGACTCTTGGGATTAGTAGCATCAAGGGTCGGGGCTGCGCTATGTACTAACAGGTACCTCTCTTGGTGCTCAGTACTGTTCTATTCATTTCAGTGCAATTATGCTGCACCTTCTTATGACATTGTGGTGCAAACAAAGACGCCACTCCACTCTCAGGGACACACATCATCATTATCATGCACAGAGCACAGCTTCTCTCATTCCAGCAGGAAGGCCAGGGGACAGAGAAGGTCACTGTGTAATAATAAGGATTGTCTCACCCGGGTTGGTGTTGTACCCCCGATAAGCACCAGTGCCGCTGTTCCGCAGCCCATACAGGGCCCGCACCGGCCTCACAGACACACACAACCGACTAAGCAAAGTAGACATCCCTGAAGATCTCACTGCTCCTTCTGTCTACTCATTAGCGACAGCGGAAACGTATTAATCCCCTCCCAACTGTGGGCATTGCCGGGAGACTCCCCGGAAATTACCGCTAAACTGCGTGAGGTTGGCAGGAAGCCTGAATGATACGGCGTTGTCTATACTATTTAAATACGTTTTGATTTGTAATCAATTCGTTTACATTGATGTTGTATTGACACGCCCACACAAATGCATCGGTATTTCAGTTTCTCATCGAGTCAAGCAGCCCATATTAGCAGCTACGCCAACTAATTATAGTGCTGCTGAACTGACACCAGTCGGCTTCCGTAGACTGTGTGTTGCTCCAGCTGTTAGCACGTCCCATAACCACGTGGGTCATAAAGCTAATACAGTACGTGCAGAATACAGAAGTTTATGTCAGGGCCGAACTAGGGTCGCTTCTCTTCTTCTTCTTCTTCTTCTTCACGGTAGGAGCTCGGTGACCTGAGTTTTGGTCCAATACTGTTGGTCTGGACTCAGCAGGTAAGGGAAGAGATAAACCTATAATACCATTGTGGGCACTTCGGTAGTATCATCCAAGTGTGTATTTACCATGTCACTGCACATCTAGGAGTTGGCAGAACAGTCACGTGTCTAGGACGCAAGCTTGGGGGGCACAGGCACGTACCTCATAAGCAGCCTACCCCGCTGACTACAAAGCGCACGCGCGTCCTCGTTTGTGCACGGCCGCAAATACATTTCATTTTTTATGCTTTGTGGTAATCAATACTGAGATGTGATTTGCTGCATAGAAAGAAAACCATTCAAAGCTTCCATCAGATAAAGACTAAAACATGGCCTGTCATATTGCCTTCTTAAAATATGTAATCACACCAATGGGCTACTATTAAACCTATATATAATAGCTCTGACACATTACACAGCTCTTTACCAGTCAACTTACAATCTAAGATCCCTATCACATATAGCAGGGGCAATTCTTTTCTTTAAAGGAGAAGGGAAGGCTAAAATAAAGTAAGCTTTATCAGAAAGGTCTATATAAATACACCTCAAAGTAATGCTGCTCTGTCAAAAGAAACACTGTATTTCTTTCCTTCTATCGTGTACACATGGACTTCTGTATCAGATTTCCTGTTTTCATCTAAAACCACCAGGACTAGGGCTTGAGCATGCTCAGTTTGCTCCTCTCTCCCTCCCCTCGCCTCCCTGCTGTAATCTGAGCCCAGAGCTAGAAGTGAGCAGGGAGAGATTCAGTTAGGAACTGATGTCACACCAAGCTAATATGGCAGCTGCTTTCCTAAACAAAACAAACAGAGAAAGCTTCTAGAGCTGTTTACTCAGGTATGGTAAATCATTCTGCATAATAAATATAGTTTTATAACTTGCACTATTGTGGCTAATCTATTGGCAATAAACACGCTAATATGACAGCTGCTATCCTAAACAAACAGAGAGAGCTTCTAGAGCTGTTTACTCGGGTAAATATAGTCTATAATCTATTGGCAATAAATTGCTTTGGTAGCTTTCCTTCTCCTTTATCCAGTGAATCTACCTGTATATTTTTGGAGTGTGGGAACAAACCCACACGGACATTGAACTTAGGTTCCATTCACCCGCTTAGCTGCCTATTAATGGGCCTGTAGGTCAGAAGCTATTGTACCCTCCTGATTAAATTAAATTAGCACTTAAACAGTTCAAATAGTGACAGAACAAGAAATATCCTTACTCTAACAACTCCTTCTTGCCCTTTTTCCCGTAATGTGGTTAAACTCGAATTTTACAGTTTCCAGGGGACTGTGAAAAAGTAAAATCTGGAAAAATGTGAAATGGGGGTGCGTAAAATCAGGATTTTCCTGTTAAAATGGTGTAAACTGTTAAAAAAAAAAGTTAAAATGCAGGAAAACTTAGTTACAGGGTTTTTTAATAAAAACGGGCCAAAATTATGACATAAAATGTGGGAAAACAGACTTTAAAGGAGACATTTTATATATCATTCATTATCATTATAATGCCCTGCTACGAGTGTAAATTTGTTCTAAGTGAAATTTGTCTGCAGGTTAGTGTTCATTGAAGAACGTATAATATTAGACCAAAAACAAATACAGTCTGCTGGGCCAGGCAAGAAGCCCTGAAAGCCCTGTTGACTGAAAGCTAACCAGTTCAGACGCAGTTAAGAGTAGTTACCAGCTAAAACGTAACTTTTAATCCATATAATTAAAACCAATACACACACCACCAACAAACTGAATAACAAAAAGACTCCATAGTGAAAGTCCGGGAAAAGTGTCCCTAAAACCATTTAAAAACCAGGCTACAGGTGGAACGGTGAACAGAACAACTTATACCATATCAAATGACAGTGTGCTTTCTGCAAAAAGTTTAAACAATGGATGCCAGTCGCAATCCTAGAACCCTCCCTTCCAAAAGTTCCCCAGATAGAATCTCCTACCTAGCTACGTGGGGAACAAGTGGGAGCTAGTCGCCCACCGTCCACCTATGCCACAAGCCCGACGCGTTTCGCCGTTTGCGCGGCTACTTCAGGGGCATATGTAATGATGCAGGAAACAAGAAACATTTTGAATGCATTTTACCTCCTAAAACTGTAATTATATCAGAGCCCCAGAGAGAACCTTTTAGTACAGAGTCTAGCCTGAAATGGGAGGTGGGAGTGTCTCTTCATTTCTATCACAGGAAATGGTCATAGCAGTAACTGACAGGCTGAACTCTTCAGTAGCAGGGAAACCCCTCCCACCTTCCGGGCCTGTGTCTGTTCCCAGCCTGCAAATAGCTGTCTTAGGCTGTCATAACTGATTTTACTTACATTGCTGCAAATACAATTAAAATATGCCCACAAAAGATTAGAAAAACATTCATTTTTAAATGAGGATCTTCTTACTTATATTGGTGACCAGTGAGGGTAAATATAAAGGGCAGAGCAGGGTGGGCAGCAATCTGTAAGACTCATACATCTGAGATGTATGGAAACTGTCCATAACAAAGCTTATTGGGATGCACACTTTGGGGTCTATTTATCATGCTGTGTAAAAAGTGGAGTGAAACATTACCAGTGATGTTGCTCATAGCACCCAATCAGATCTTTGCTTTTGTTTTCTAACATTTTAATGGTTAAAATCTTATTGCTGATTGGTTGCTCTGGGCAACATAACTTTACTTACTTATTGGACATATTGTTGCCCCGAAGAAGGGGCAATTTGTCGCTGGGGCAACAAATCTCCCCTAATCTGCTCGTGTGGCCTGACCCTAAAAAATATCCGGGAAAGCAAATTCTGCTATTTTACTTGCAAAACAAAAACTGCTATGCTTTTTGTTTGCTTTTCTTTACCTCACTTCATCTGTGTCAACCATCTGGGTGGGCAGTCACTGATGATGGTTATTTTTAGTGTTTTCGATCTTCAGTATGTTTTTTTTCTTCTAATGTTTGTATTTTAAAGGAATTAGCAGATGAGGGTTAAAGAACCATCAGGGTGTGGAGCTCAAGAGAAGACAAAACGACTAAAGAGAACTAATCACCCTTTAGAAGAAGATTCCTCTGATGAAATTGTTGGTAAGATTTATAATCACTATGCAATTTGAAGGATCTACATGCATTATAATCTTCCTCTTGCCATCCTTTTCATTCTGTTTTGAAATAGTACAAACCCGAATAAGGCTTGTGTTGAACATACTTTCAAATCCTATACTGAAAAATTATATTCTGTGATATTTTTATGTCACTGAAACTGCAGTTTTAAGATAAATGACAAATATAAAACATGAGCTCAACCAATAAGACTTGTGTTGAACATATTTTTAAAATCTTAAGTTGAAATATTGTTTCCTGTGATAGTTTAATTTCATATACTGCTGCTTTAAGAAACATGAAAAATACTTGGTATATCATATTTGGTTTCAACATTTCAACATTTTTAAGAGTCTACTTCTGTAGCAATAACTCGTATGGGGTAATTATGTACTTTAGAAGTTATTTTGGCACAATCGACAAGTCAGATTCGATTCAAGTCGATTTAGTCAAATTTTATGTGTGCCTAATTTTTAAATAGTGCTCTAGATTTTTAGATCAGGGCTTATCAAAGTGAAGTGAACCAAAATCACTTCCAAACTTTGCAAAGCTGGTACATACTTACAGTCATATGAAAAAGTTTGGAAACCCCTCTTAATTCTTTGGGGTGGCTGAGCTTTCAAAGTAGCAACTTCCTTTTTATATATAACATGCCTTATGGAAACCAAAGTATTTCAGAAGTGATTTAAAGATTATTGGATTAACAGAAAATATGCATGATAACAAAATTAGACAGGTGCATAAAGTTGGGCACCCCGACAGAGATATTACATCAATACTTAGTTGAGCCTCCTTTTGCAAATGTAACAATCTCTAGATGCCTCCTTTAGCCTTTGATGAGTGTCTGTCTGGATTATGGATGGCAGTATTTTTGACCATTCGTCCATACAAAATCTCTCCAGTTCAGTTAAATTTGATGGCTGCCGATCATGGACAGCCTGCTTCAAATCTTCCCATAGATTTTCGATGATATTCAAGTAGGGGACTGTGACGGCCATTCCAGAATATTGTACTTCTCTTCTGCATTAATGCCTTTGTAGATTTCAAAGTGTGTTTAGGTTCATTGTCTTGTTGGAATATCCAACCCCTGCGTAACTTCAACTTTGTGACTGATGCTTGAACATTATGCTGAATAATTTGTTGATACTGGCTGAATTCATCCGACCCTTGACTTTAACAAGGGCCCCAGTCCCTGAACTAGCCACAGCCCCACAGCATGATGGAACCTCCACCAAATTTGATAATAGGGAGCAGGTGTTTTTCTTGGAATGCGGTGTTCTTCTTCCGCTATGCAAAACGCTTTTTGTTACGATCACATAATTAAATTTATGTCTCATCAGTCCAAAGCACTTTGTTCCAAAATGACTGTGGCTTGTCTAAATGAGCTTTTGCGTACAACAAGCGACTCAGTTTGTGGCGTGAGCACAGAAAGGGCTTCTTTCTCATCACCCTGCCATACAGATGTTATTTGTGCAAGTTGTGCTGAATTGTAGAACGATGTACCGATACACCATCTGCAGCAAGATGTTCTTGCAAGTCTTTGGAGATGGGTTGTCTGTAACCATTCTCATAATCCTCCGCATATACCACTCCTGTATTTTTCTTGGCCTGCCAGCAGCAGCAACTGTGCCTGTGGCCTTCCATTTCCTGATTACATTCCTTACAGTTGAAACTGACAGTTGAAACCTCCGAGATAGCTTTTTGTAGACTTCCCCTAAACCATGATACTGAACAATCTTTGTTTTCAGATCTTTTGAGAGTTGCTTTGAGGATCCCATGCTGTCACTCTTCAGAGGGGAGTCAAACAGAAGCACAATTTGCAATTGGCCACCTTAAATACCTTTTCTTGTTATTGGACACACCTGCCTATGAAGTTCAAGGCCTAACAAGCTAATCCAACCAATTTGGTGTTGCCAGTAATCAGTATTGAGCAGTTGCATGTATTCAAATTAGCAAAATTACAAGGGTGGCCAAATTTTTGCACAGTCCGTTTTTCACATTTGATTTAGATTCATACAACTGAAAACGGCTTCACTAAAAATCTTTGTTCAGAAAAACAGCCCAGTACTCAAATGTTCCTGGGAAATAAAAGACATACCACTGTTATCTTTTTTGTTGAAAGTCGAGTAAATTATTATGCAGGCTGAGAGGGGTTCCCAATTTTTTTCATATGACTGTACCCAACATATTTACAGCTGTTACATTAAAAGGGGTTATATTATATTAAAGTGTTGGTATTTAATGCTTTAGACTAACAAAAATAGATCTTTAGGTATCTTAGATATATATTTTTTTTAATCTTAAAGCCAAAAAATATTTTGTATTTTGATTGCTCTGGCAACCAATCAAAAATTTGCTTTAATTGTTCTAATAGCTGACTGAGGAAAAAAAAAGCTGATTGCCGAGTGTATATTTGCCCCTTTTTGATAAATGAAACACTGTGGTATCTGTGACTTTATGGTGAAAACAGTTTTACCAGTCTAGAATCCTTTCTTAAGAAACTGGGTTTTTACCTATATTAGCATTCTCAGACTGCTTCTCATTATTTGACTTTCTTAAAGGGGAACTATTGCAAAAGTGTAAACTTCATATTTGCTTCAGCATACTGAAATTAGAAACTTTCTTAATACAATTAACTGAAAACTCTGTAATAATTAAGTTTATCTTCACTAAACCTCTCTCAGCATCCGTTTTTCCTCATTCTGTTTTCATTCAGGAGTTGGGTGTCAGCTGAATGATCCAATATATCTTATAGGGGGCTCCTTTTGCCTAGAAGAGGTATTAGAGCTCACTCTATTAAAATCACCAGACATCATGTCTCTCTTCATGCAGAATTTGTGCAAAAGGCAGTTATTTTTGTTAGATTTTGTTTGTACTGGAATCAGTTATTTGAGTGAGCTCTTATTCATCTGAAAGGGCAATTCCACTTGATCACTGTTTATTTTCCTCCTTGAAAGTCTCCATGATCTGCATATTCGCTTTCATGGCATGTATGTTATTTCATTGAGGATGTGTTTTACTTTTCAAGCACAACACCCAGCAAGGGAGCTATAAGCAAGAAAGCATTCCTCCTGCTTCCTCTTCACTGCTTTTCCAAAAATTGGCTGTCGGGGCTGGAACTAGGGGTAGGCAAAAGAGTCACCTGTCTAGGGTGCAACAGTTGGGGGGCACAGGGCAGGTACCCCTTCAAGAGCCTTCTGCCTTCTCCTGGTCTGGACTTTCTTGTCCCCGCTGGCACTCCTCACCCCCTGTGTGCCCCCCTGTGATGTCGCTGCACAAACGAGCACATGCCCAACTTTGTTAGTTGCAACTTGAATTTAATTTATAAAAACAGATGTTAATTGTATCTGTTTTAACATGGTAACTTGGTCTTTACATTCTATGTGATGTTGTCCCACAGTGTATTATAAAATGTAGAGAGAAAATTCCTTATCATTCCACTTTCTTATCTGGTTTCAGTATTTTCAGGCTCATCAACAGCTTAAGGAGCAGCCACCTCCTCTCAGTAACATAAGGAAAACAGGGACTGGAGAGCCTTCAATGAAGTTAATATTCTTTATTCAGCACTACATGTTTCATGTTTGAAACATGTAGTGCTGAATAAAGAATATTAACTACATTGAAGGCTCTCCAGTTCCTGTTTTCCTTGTATTATAAAATGTGTTGTTTAAAATCTCCTAGCTGTAAACTATTTTTTCTTTTTTATTGTTGCAGATACATGGTTTGACTAATGCATTTATTGGTGTAATTATTTGCAGGTCTAACTTGTCATCATGTGAGTCAAGCAGTAGATGTGAACCATGTTAAAAGAGCAGTCTCCCAGGCTGTGTGGTCAGTATGCACAGAGTGTATGAAAGAGAGAAGGGCAAAAGATGAATTAGTTGTTCCTGCAGAAGTCTGGCTCTGCCTTAAATGTGGCCACCAGGTAACAATTAAAATACAATTTGGCACAGTGTACAGGACAGAATTTAGACTGTGGTAATATAGACACTTAAACCAGTCAGAGATACTTACATTGTAATCTTGTATTTCATTTCAGTGTGAAACTAGTAAAGTATATACATTTGTAAAGAGTGGAATAGGAAACTTTAGCTAAATGGCAACTTTTGTAGCTTTCCCATGCTGTTTGCTGTAAGACAGAAGTTACAATCTTTGGGGTCCATAGTTATATAGATGCATTTTTGTCTCAGAATCTACTGTATAGTACAACATCCAAGTCACAGCATCAGCTAGTTATTAAACAGCATTATTTTTTCTAAAGCTCCTGCTCTTGTACAAACACTGCAAACAGATTGCAATTGCTAAAGTTAATTTTCTATAATTTATAAATGTACTGTATACATTATGAAATCAGTATTGTATGTTATAGATGTTAAAGGAATAGTAACACCAAAAATGTTGTGTTTTAAAGTAATTAACATATACTGTTAGCACGCACTGGTAAAACTGGTGTGCTTGCTTCAGAAAGACTAGTATAGTTTATATTAACAAGCTGTGTAGCCATGGGGGCAGCCATTCAAGCTGTAAATAAATTAGAAAAGGCACAGGTTAAATAGCACATAACAGATAAGTCCTGTCCAATACAGTGGTGTTTTCTGCTATTTAACCTGTGCCCTTTCTCCTTTTTTCCAGCTTGAATGGCTGCCCCATGGCTACACAGCAGATTGTTAATATAAACTATAGTAGTCTTTCTGAAGCAAACACACCCGTTTTACCAGTGCATGCTAGCAGTATAGAATATGTTAATTACTTTAGTTCTGTTGCTATTTTTATTTCACTTTGTTGACCTTGAATCTAATAATAAAAAGGGTAGTAGGTATCTTCTTCTGCCAGGAGTCTCAGTTTTTCAGCAAGCCTATCACAGGGTTACTTACTGATCTGATAGTACTGGCTCTGTATTTAACATTTTGCTAATAAACTCTTTTTTTTTTAATTTTGGTATTGGGTATTTATGAGACATGATACAAATATACCACCATATTTATGCAACTTTAAGGAGATTGGACATTGAGAGAAATGTTTTTAATGTCAAATCAATGAGATAGGATTTTTAAAATCACTTCAAAGTGGCGTGGTTATTCATAAGTTGTTGAAATGGAAAGATAAACAGCAGTTTGAAAACAATGAGCATTAAAGACAAATATTTTTTTAGAAGTAAAACAAAAATGACTAGACTAGGACTATTCATACAACAAAGTACATAGCTATTTAGAACACTGATATAATTATTAGTGCTGAGATTCTTCTTCAGTTTGTGAGAACCCCCTTGAATGTCCTGATGGCTGGAACTGATGTACATAATTCTTGGTTTAGAGCACACAAGTATTATCTAATGGTAATAATAATATAATAATAATAATACTTTGTGTAACCATTACATACAAGAACTGACAAGATGCCTTATAAAAATGTATATCTATTTAAATCTTTACATCTGGCTTATCCAAATGCTCCCAAGTAAAATAGTCCAATCAAACTTGTATTTGGGTTCTGTACAAAGGGCTGGAATAGTCCGAAAACGTTGCCGTTGTTGCGCGAATAAAAAGTTTTTTTCAAACATCGGAGTGCTGCTGCAATTGTTTATCCATGGGTTCTGTACAACCACACCTGTAAATTATTTCAAAGCTGACTTGGGGATTTTCACTTCAACTTTTTCCCTAGTACTTTATACTGATATGTGGATATTTATGTAAATAATTCATAGGTAAAACATTAATGTTAATAAGGAATGTCAACCATCATGGGGGTGGGGGGAGAGCCAAAAGTTAGGTACCCTGCAGTGATTGCATTCACTTACCTGATACTCAGCAGAAAACTCCAGCGGCTAGGAATTCTCTCAAGCGAGTACCATGGAGCATTCCTTTTCCTGTATGTAATGTCATTTTTTTATATGATAAAATCTTGGGCAATCATGGGCTGTTGTTTATCTATTTAACCTTTTAAACCTATTTAGGGCTGTGGAGCCAATTCTGAATGCCAGTATTCTCTGAGACACTTTAAAGCTCTCCACACAGAGCCTCACTGCATTGCAATCAATCTCAGCACATGGGTAACTTGGTAAGTACGTGCTTGCTAATTTATTTTATGTTTTTGAACTGTATATTGCTCTTGTTGCTGATAGGTTTTTCAGTCAGGAAGTGTGCATGCGACTGTCCCCTGTTTTAACAGTTTGAGGTAAATTGTCCATTACAGTTCCATTATACTTAAAGTAACCGCACATGGGGCTCTTTTTGGTACTATTTGCAGCATTCACTTTTGGAAAAACACGACAGAAACTTGTGTGAAAATTATCTGACTAACACTTTCTGGGGACATTTACATACCAGCACATTTACATTTACGTAATCAGCATTTTTTTTTTACACACAGTGCATTGTTATTTTCCACCATGCCAGTGACATTATGGTTGCTCGGGCGGTATCCACTGCAGTTTGGATGCATGTTTACCTAAAAGAAAACATGACATAAATAAAGCACATACAATACTTTACAAATAAGCCACCTTGCTTAGTTCCTTTGTAGAAAATTCATTCATACTTACATATTGTAGATCTGAGCAAGATATTATTTAGAGAAAATAAGTGACCATATATTGGTTTAATATGGGTATGCAGTATATTTCAGAAAATATGTAGTATTTGGTGATCCAAAATAATAACATTGGTCCTTCTGCCTGAAATCCCCTACGTTTAGATGTAAGGTAATGCTGTAATGAAATACTTGTGGTAAAATGTTGTGTTTTTCAGGTGCTACGAATGTGATGAAGAGCTGTTAACCCACTGCAACAAAAAGGTGCTGGCACAGATGGTTGATTTTCTCCAAAAGCATTCATCTCGTTCTGCAAAAGGTAAGTTGTCGTGAAGATGATGTAACTTCTGTGATGTCTTATTAAAAAACAACAGATTTCCTTTGGGAACTCCTTTTTTTATAAGCTATAATGATATTTAAGTAATATTTAAAATTCTGCTCATTATAGTCTACCTATACATTAGAATAATGGTCTGTTCATGCATTTTGGCAATAGCTTTATTACTGTTTATTTTATTTACTGTTTTTAATTGTAATATAACTTCTAGCTTGTTCTATATACATATAATGAGGCATATAGCCATGTGAATCTACTGAAGATTCTATTACATATATAGATAACAATGACATTAAAATATCTATGGATGACTTGAGTATAGTCGCAATATAACAAAAAGACTGACATTGTTGGGGTTGGTACAATAAAAAATTACATTGGTTACAGTGTAACCAAAGTTTTCTATCTGCATATGAAGTATATGGAATCATTTAGCCCATCAGAAAATACCATGTAAACAAATATTAGGAATCACAGAGCAGTTCCATAGCCAAAGACACAATGTCGTAGTCAAATACTTTCATATAGGTTGTGAAAGGTCGTGAAATGCATTTAGGGAAGGGACATCTCGTAAGTAAAAAAAAAAAATGTTTTTTCCACTTTTTCCCCTTCGTGTCCCGAATTTGCATAAGCAAATTAGGATTTGGATTCAGATTCGGTTCATTGTTCGGACGAATATTTCATGAAGAATTCAGGGAAATAGTTGATTTGGTGCATCCCTATTGAACAGTCAGACCTTAGTTTTTAAAATGCTGCATTTTGCACAATTTTTTTTGCTGCCCCGCCTATTTAAAATTAATTTGAGTGGGAGTGTTTACCCCATTTTACACCAAATGTTCCCACAGTTTACTAAAAATTTTTGGTCTGGTTTAACTAGAAATAGCTTTAAAGAAACAGTTCAGGGTAAAAATTAAAACTGCCTAAATACATAGGCTGTGCAAAAATAAAAATGTTTCTAATATAGTTATATTATAGTAAAAATGTAATTTATAAAGGCTGGAGTGACTGGATGTCTAACATAATAGTAGGGATGCACCGAATCCACTTTTTTTGATTCGGCCGAACCCCCGAATCCCTCGCGAAAGATTCGGCCGAATACCGAACCGAATCCTAACCCTAATTTGCATATGCAAATTAGGGGTGGGAAGGGAAACACATTTTCTACTTCCTTGTTTTCTGACAAAAAGTCACACAATTTCTTTCCCGCCCCTAATTTGCATATGCAAATTAGGATTCGGTTCGGCCAGGCAGAAGGATTCGGCCGAATCCGAATCCTGCTGAAAAAGGCCAAATCCTGGCCGAATCCCGAAATGAATCCTGGATTCGGTGCATCCCTACATAATAGCCAGAACACCGCTTCCTGCTTTTCAGTTCTCTAACTTAGTCAGCGACTTGAAGGGGAGCCACATGGGACATAACTGTTCAGAGAGTTTGCTATTGATCCTCAGCATGCTGCTCAGATTTTAAAGCAAACGGTTATGACCCATGTGCCCCCCCCTCAAGTCACTGATTGGCTACTGCCTGGTAACCAATCAGTGGAAACCAAGAGAGCTGCAAAGGAGGTATTGTTCTGGCTATTATGTTAGACATTCAGTCACTCCAGCCTCTATACATTACATTTTTGACTAACTATATTAGAAACATTTTTTATTTTGCATACCTAGTTTTTATTTTTATTCTGAAAAATTTCTTTAAACTGTTCAAAATATTAACCACATGGTCCTTCTGGAAATGGCAAATTCCAGTTAGTTTGCCTTTTAGTTAGTGTCCAGCCATAAACCACAGGGAGGCCAGATCATTGGTTTTTGAGTTCAAGGGGAAAAAAAACCAACTAGCTTAAAACTTAGTATAAAACAGAATAGTCTCAGTGGCATTTTTTGGCGAAAGAAAAGTAATTCTTTTTATTTTCAGTGCGGCTGAAAATTTGAAAGTTTAATACACTGGAGAAAAAAATGGGTAGACATTCCCATTGGCTTCCGAGGGTTAGGCTGTGTATCTGACTTTGAGAGTAGTTTTGCAAACGTTGTCCTGTAGTGTATATACTGTACTGTATTAATGCTCTACTGTTTTAATAAAAAGGTTCAGTAAGTACTGTGTCTCAAAGAAAAATTGACGCCTGCACTTATATCGTTGGAATATTTAGGGGCATATTTATCAAGGGTCGAATTTCGAATTGAAAAAAACTTCTAAATATGAATTCAAAAAGACCAACTGAAATTAAGTTGAAGTTTTTTTTGGGTGGAATCGGTCCGTTTTAGATCAAATAGGTCTGTATTAGAATCGTTCGAATCTAATTAATATCGCATTCGATCAAATTTGATTCAAAGTTTTTCCCCAAAAAAACTTGGATTTTTCAAAGTCCACCAATTGACTCCAAATGGGTTCTAGGAGGTCCCCCATAGGCTAAAACAGCAGTACGGTAGGTTTTAGATGGTGAATGGTCGAAGTCGAATTTTTCAAATCGAATTTGGACTATTCCCTAGTCGAAGTACACAAAAAATACCTCAACCTTTGCTAAATCTGCCCCCTTAAAGTATCTTTAGCACATTTCCCTGATTTTACTTTTTCCCATATTTTACACCATTTTTTTAATCCCCATAAAATATAAAATATTTTTCTACTGGAAATGTTTTGCCACTATATACATATGTTTTTATCCATTAGGCATTCAAGAAAGCATTTTAGGATTTTAAGAGAGTGGCTGAGAGGTCTAAGACAGGGGTCCCCAACCCTTTTCACCCGTGAGCCACATTCAGTTGTAAAAAAGAGTTGGGGAGCAACACAAGCATGAAACAAATTCCTGGTGGTGACAAATAAGGGCTGTGATTGGCTATTTGGTAGCCCCTGTGTGAACTAGCAGCTACATGAGGCTCTTTTTGGCAGTACATCTGGTTTTAATGCAGCCAAAACTTGCCTTCAAGCCAGGAATTCAAAAATAAGCTCCTGCTTGGAGGCCACTGGGAGCAACATCCAAGGGGTCGGGGAGCAACATGTTGCTCACGAGCTACTGGTTGGGGATCACTGGTCTA
>CM076680.1:86471654-86681654 GCA_038501925.1 Xenopus petersii | reverse complement strand
GGCTTCAATGTATTTTGCTAATTTTTAGCGAAGTGAAGCGGGACAAATTCGCCTATCACTATTAGTTACCTTAGTAGATTTTATGGTCTCCCTTTTTAATGATATTGCAATTCTATGCTTTTCCATAAAGAAGCAATTCCCCCTCCACAAAGAAGCTAAAGATCTAGGGAGCAGCATCTATTCCATGAAAACTTTTTTTATCAACCAAATTAAATTTGAGGTTTTCGTGTGTGTTTAACATACTTTTTCAATTTACTGAATCTTCATGAACACTTGATCCAAAAATACATCATGTATTGGTGAGTAGTGCTGGTGACCCAGTTGTCCATGTTGTCAATTGAAGCTTTTAGCAAGTTAGATGCATTTTAGCTTCAGTGTTACTGTGGTAACATTTAGGTATTCATATGAGACACAAAGTATATAGTGTTACTTTTTCAAAATCAATAACTGTACTTCAAATAGTGATCAAAGCATATAATAGAATACAATGCATTAGTCTTTTTCTATTCAAGTTAAATCTGGGGAACAAGTGAAGGTTCCTTGAGGTAAATATTGTTCCTGGTATAGAAGAGATTTCTTTCCTGCCAGTTAGGTACTCAGGTATGTTTATTGTATACTATTATGTGACTTAAACTGAAGTACAGTTTTTAATTGGAATGTCTGAAGAGTTAGTAGTGCTGTATAATGCTGCAAGAAGAGGTTTTCTAATAAAAGAATTCTATTAACTGAGCTCTTATTATCTAGACCTTCAGCTGAAGAAGCACAGAGGTGTGTTCAATAGCAAGAGCTTTGACCTTGAAGCAAAGGTTGCATACACAGTACATTTAACAAAGACTACTAATAACAAAAAAAGTAAATATGTTGCTATGAAAAGATGTGAGAAAAGGATTTAGGTAAACAAAATACATAGAAGAGAAGAGAGAGTTTATTTTTCTCTAATTATAAGCAGCCTATTGTCACGTTGCAAAACAATCTTGTGAAACATCCTGGTGCCATCGAAATACTATATTGCTGTCACCCCAGTTCTCGAATATTTAGCCACAGAGACTAAAAAGTACACAGTTTATGAATAAGGGTTAAAGTAAAGTGTACATTGTGTTAACAGTGTATCTATCTACTAGTAATGAGTAGTTCAGCATACAGTTAAGCACATAAATATTTGGACAGAGACAACTTTTTTTTTTTTATAATTTTGGTTCTGTACATTACCACAATGAATTCTAAATTTAAAAAGTCAGATGCAGTTGAACTGCAGACTTTCAGCTTTAATTCAATTGTTTGAACAAAAGATTGCATAAAAATGTGAGGAACTAATACCCTTTTTAAGACAATCCCTTCATTTCAGGGGCTCACAAGTAATTGGACTAATTAAAAAACCAAAAATAAAATGTTCATGTCTAATACTTGGTTGAAACCCCTTTGCTGGCAATGACAGCCTGAAGTCTTGAATTCATGGACATCAACAGATTCTGGGTTTCCTCCTTTTTGCCAGGCCTTTACTGCAGCGGCTTTCAGTTGCTGTTTGTTTGTGGGCCTTTCTGTCCGAAATTTAGTCTTCAACAAGTGAAATGCATGCTCAATTGGGTTTAGATCAGGTGACTAACTTGGCCATTCAAGAATATTCCACTTCTTTGTTTTAATAAACTCCTGGTTTGCTTTGGCTTTATGTTTTGGGTCATTGTCATATCTGTATTATGAAACGCCTCCCAATCAATTTGACTACATTTAGCTGAATTTGAGCAGACGGTATGTCTCTGAACACCTCAGAATTCATTAGGCTGCTTCTGTCCTTTGTCACATCATGGATAAATAATAGTGTCCCAGTGCCACTGGCAGCCATGCACGTCCAAGCCATCACACTGCCTCCACCATGTTTTATTGATGATGTGGTATGCTTTGAATCATGAGCTGTTCCAGGGCTTCTCCATAATTTTTTCTTGCCATCATTCTGGTAGAGGTTGATTTTGTTTTCATTTGTCTAAATATGTTTTTCCAGAACAAAGTCTAATCTAGCCTTTCTATTCTTGATGCATATGGGTGGCTTGCACCTTGTAGTGCACCCTCTGTATTTATTTTCATGCAGTCTTCTCTTTATGGTAGACTTGAATGTCGATATGCCTACCTCCTGGAGAGTGTTGTTCACTTGTTTGGCTGTTGTGAAGGGTTTTCTCTTCACCATGGAAGTGATTCTGTGATCATCCACCACTTGTCTTCCTTGGATGTCCAGGTCTTTTAGCATTGCTGAGTTTACCAGTGCTTTCTTTCTTTCTCAGGATGTACCAAACTGTAGATTGTGCCACTCCTAATATTGTAGCAATTTCTCTGATGTTTTTTTCTGTTTTTGTAGCTTACGGATGGCTTGTTTCACCTGCATGGAGAGCTCCTTTGACTGCATGTTGTTTTTTCACAGCAAAATCTTCAACATACAAGCACCCCCCCCCTCAAATCAACCACAGGGCTTTTATCTGCTTTGAAAATTCAATGTTTTTTTATTTATTTATTTTTTTGGAAAAAACTTTGAATCAAATACGAAGTTTAGAACGATTCGAATGAATACAGCCTATTCACCCGCAGAAAAAAACGTTGAATTTCTTAATACGTTTCGGTTGGCTTTTTTTTTATTCGAATTTCGAAGTTATGCGAGTTAAAAAAAACAAAAAACTCCCATTACCTCGAAATTCGACCCTTGATAAATCTGCCCCTTAAGATATGGTGATCCAAATTATGAAAAGACCCTTATCCGGAAAACCCCAGGTTTTATATCTTTGACAGAAAACGAGACGCACACTAACACCCTATCTATTGTTCTTATTGCAGCACGTTAAACATCTATGCACAGTTGTCTTTTTTTTTTTTTTTTTTTTTTTAACTTTTTTGTTTTGCAATTGAAAAAATTGTGTTGAATTATTATAGAAACAAGGGTATAAATGAAGCACATTGCTCTACTTGTTTTACTCGACATTAAAACCTCAACTTCCTTTTTGTTACTCTATATAAATTACATCTCTGTAACACAATGAACAGCAGTACCCGATAAAAGATTTCTTAAGAAAAGAAAGTCACCCTTTACTAGTGCATAGAACCTGGCCTAGGTGTAAAAAAATCTTCATATGATGAGTTTTAGCAGATCTTGGGTAGCACTTGCCCTCCGCTATTTCACATCCCTTACAAACTAAGTGGGAGAATTACTGACCTGCTTATGAGTCATGCCAGGGGCAGAACATGCTGTCTAAACTTCCTAATGTGTTGGTTTTTTTATCATAATAAAACCTGGTTATCTGTTTTACATATTCTATTTATGTAGGTAATGTTCAAAATGTTTAATGTTTTCACAAGTATAATAAATGTAGGCTTTTACAACCTAGTGCTGGTATGTGACCCATGAACAGATTTATCAAATTGTGAGTTTAGATTTTAATAAATATAAACCCACCCACATATTATGGGATTTTTAGAACTTTTTTTATCAAATGAACCCCCAAATTTAATAAATACCACTGTTTGCCCAGGAGCAGTAACCAATAGCAACCAACAAGATGTTTGCTTTTAAACAGGGGACCAGTAAATGCTACCTTCATAAACCCCAAAGAGTTCTAACTTTCAGCCATTGATAAATACAATTCTAAAAATCCTATAGGAATGAATAGAATGTAGGTGAGTTTTTATTTATTAAATAAATTTTTAACTGGACACTGTCTTTACAGGAAAAAAACATTTGTATCATCTATTTCTAAGAACAGCTTTTACTAATATGTGATAAATGTGATAATGTGTAGGAGATTACAGGTTTGGGACCTGTTATCTAGCATGTTCGGGACCTGGAGTATTCTGTAATTTGGATATCTATACCTTGTCTATTCAAAAATTATTTAAACATTAATTCAATAAGGATTAATTATATGTTAGGTGGGATTAAGTACAAGGTACTGTTTTACTACAAAGAAAAAGGCATTCATTTTTAAAAATCAGAATTATTTGAATCTATGGGAGATGACCTTCCCATAATTCAGATAATGAGTTTCCGGATAACCGATCCCATACCTGTATTCATACCCTTAGAGATTTAATGCTTCTCACCCAAAAGCTATTTTTGCATAATGAAAGACATTCCATTTTAAGCAACTATCCAAAGTACACACGTTTGGTAAGAATTTTTTGCAAGTTATTTAATTAGGGATGCACCAAGTCCAGGATTCAATTCAGTATTCTGCCAGGATTCAGCCATTTTAAGCAGGATTCTGATTCGACTGAATCCTTGTGTCTGGCCAAACTGAATCCAAATCCTTGAAATCATGTTTCATCACAAAACAAGGAAGTAAAAAAAAAAAAAAGATTTTCTCGGTTACTGATTTGCATATGCAAATTAGGGTACGGATTCGGTTCGGTTGAATCTTTCACAAAGGATTCGGGGGTTCAGCCAAATCCAAAATAGTGGATTTGGTGCATCCCTATATTTGTTATCAGTGAAATAGCTGATGAGCATGCATGGAAATTTCTTTTTGCTTTACACAGGGTTTGGATTCAGTTCAGCCAGGCACATGGATTCTTCCGAATCCTGAACAGGCACATGGATTCTTCCAAATCCTGAACAGGATTCCATTAATTTTCATTTTTCAAAAAATAAAATTGGTTGAATGTTGAAAATATACCTCCCCTTGACTATAGAAGTTCAACAAGTTTTATATATTTCTTCATTTTAATTTTCAAGATATTTTTGTGTGATAAATCACACAAATTCAAGTTTGCAAAACTAGAATTTGAAAATATTCCAGATCTTGTTTTTAATGACACAATTCTTAAATTAACATAAACAATGAATTTTGTCTTGGCATCTGAGTGCTTTGAACCTAAATGCGGATATCTCTTTCAGTGTTCATTGAGCCCTATATAGTAATAAGGTTGCTGTATCCGTAATAGCATGCCAAGTGGGGCCTAAGACGACTGGTCTAGACTCTTGTATGGGGCTGTCTTTACAGTATGTGTTCAAAGTGTGGGGTGGAGTTTTTATAGGGCACCCACATCCTGTGCAGAGAAGACTATGACAGATCATAAAGTGGTCTGTAAAGTGGCAGAATTATGAATAGATATGTTCAAGAATATATTCTCAAGTTAGACTGGCCACGCTGCTGTATACAAATTGGGTTGTATTTGTAACTATTGGCCTATAAGGAAAATCTTTAGGTGGTGCTTCTTTTGTGGGGAAAGTTTTTAAAGTTAAAAAACACGACGTAAATAACTATGCTTGTTTTGGCCTTGAAATCATTTAGTAAAAAAAAAAAACACTGTATACTAGTAAGTGCTAGTCAGTGATGGGGACTGAAACATTGCTAATTGTGTGAAGCTGCAATTTAACTATAAACTGAAATGCAGTTACTGAGTTTCCCCTGCAGACATGGTCCGCTGTGACAGTGCTGTCCATATTTGGTGGCCATGCAAGGAGAGCCAGGTGGTGCTACTGAGCATCGCACACTGAAGCGTGTTCAGATCTAAGGCTGACATTTGTCATCCTGTACTGCTGCAGGGAAGAGAAAAATCTGCTTTTCCATATGCTTTGAATTTCATTTTGCCTGCAGTATTGTCCAGATGGCTTTTGAACATTGTTTACATTAAGATGCTCACCCAGATGTTTGTGAATGCCAATGGAAAATGCAAACAACTGTGATACACCAATATGCATAATTATTTACAACCATCTTACTTTTCACATCTTGCATAGTTATATGTATGCTATATACTGTATATTTTTTGCAATACTTTTCCTTTTTTTCAGATTTTTGCTTGAAAAAATTGCCCGCAACCCAGTGCAGATCAAAATATTTTTGGGACTTCTCCCATTGATTTATATGCAACCTCAGCAGGTCTGAGATGCCAGATTTTCTGATTCAGACTTTTTCCATCCAAAAAAAATGTTTATTTTGTCCACTAAAAATTCGGATTTTATATAAAAAAAAGCTGTTTTTTGGCATTTGGAATTTAATAAATAACCCCATTAATGTTATTGAGACCAATTCACTAATGGTGAATAAAAAGAAATGCATGATTAACAATGCTAAGGGGGTGATTTATTAAAATCCGAATGTTAAAATCTCCAAAAATTTTAGTTCTTTCAAACTCTCTAATTTTACTAGATTTATTATACCCCAATGCTGCAAAAAGCCTGAATCTGAAAATCCGCAATACCTGTTGAGTTCCCGTATAAGTCAGTGGGAGAGGCACCTGTCTCAGTTTTCGTGATCTGCGATGGGTTTAGCCAGAAAATCCGACTTTTTCAGGCAAAAACTCAAAAATCTTGAATAGTATGGGGGGGAAAAGCCTAAAAAATTCTAGCAATTCAGGGAAAAAGCCCCAAAAATTTTAGCGATTCGCTCAATTTTATTGAGTTTTTCAGTAATCCAGTTAAATTGATTTTTTTTTATTAATAAGTAAACTAAAATCGGACATGGGAATTTGGTCATAGTTTTTTTTTAAATAAAATATGAGATAAAAACAGATTTTAGTAAATAACCCCCTGAGTGTGTTTCATCAGAGCATTATCTCATGAAAATAATCCAGGGGACGACTGCCCAAATTAAAATATAACAATTGGAGTGTGCTGACATTTCTGTACTTAGTAATCAGTTGACCAGCTTCATTACCTAAATCAACAAAAGCTTTGTAACTAAAGGTCTATAACATTTCCCCCTAGAGCTCAAAGGTTATGTACTTAGAAGTACAATGCTTTTGAAAATATGAAAAATCAAGGGAGCTTTATAATTTTTAAATAGTTTTTCTATATAAATATAAAATGGTGGATTTACTACAATCTTTTAAACATGGACCCTCTGGATCATTTTGAACTAAATTATATACCACATTTTATGAAGCACATCATCACTGGAGAATCTTTAAAAATGCAAAGAGTTTGGATTTATGCAAGTTCCATTGCACTAAATGTTTTGGACAGCACAAGGCTTTCCATCATGTGACACATTAAGCTGCAGACAGTCTGGGCGTGCTTTCAAACGTGACTACAACCTTTCTTGCTACCTTCCATAGTATAGACAATATTAAACCCTTTTAAACAAGCCAGCAAGTGACATAACCTTTTTGCTGGGGGGCACATATTCTCATAAACCAGGGCAGTTCTAAGATACCCCACTCCAGGGTAAAACGCACATGCATGTCGATTTTAACACAATTATATTTTATGAACTTCTTAAATAATGTCACTTTTTGTAAGTCAACAAGCGTTTGTTAGATGCACTTAAATATATCAACATGTATTTACTGACTGAGAAAATGTCTTAATATTTGGTATCATTGTTATTAATAACACATATCCAAAAGAACTTGCCATCTATGTTTTTCATATGATTCTATCAGTGATTGCACTCTGACATTCATTCCATATTTTTGCAGCATTTCAGAAACCATATTATTTTGGAGCATCCCGTTGTATGTATTATAATATTACTTTATATTTGGCCTTTTTCATAACTCAGTATTTCATATGCACTTATTTGTTTTCGTAATCCAATCCTTTGTTTTCGTAATTTGTAATCCTCATTCTCTTCAATACTAGCAAAGCTTATGTGAAGAATAAAAGCAGACTCACAAATAATATCAGACCTACATAAACCTTTTCATATGTCCTGCAGATGCAGTCCTGACTTGGAAAATATCTGTGCCTGCTTAATGGATATGCTCAATGTACTGGAAACTTATTATGTGTGACTTGTCAGTCTCATTTTATTTCTCTTTAATTAAGCATAGTCTTTAAAAGCATAATTACATGATTATTTCAAGTTCATGCAGGGAAAGCATAAGAACTCCCCATGAGGAATCTCCGTAGCCCCTGACCGCAAAAGAACCTTTGGCTAAAGAACTCCATTAAATTAAATTGGGCTGTTTAATGTCACTAAAACATATTAATGAGACTTTAGTCTTTTAACTCGTTATTGCAAATAAATGAGCTCATATGTCAAAGTTTGATTTGCCAAATCACAATTTCTGGTGCTTATTAAGTCCATAACCTGTTTACCTTGACGTGCTGTGGTAATCAATATTCTTTTTCAGTTCTTTGGATGTCACTATAACTCAACTTTCATATTGTAATTATTTTCAGTATCTCACAGAAGCCTTTTACTGATTTCTGTTTCTCTAGGTTAGGCTATAAGTTACTGATACACTAATATTAACTGCTATTAACAAAAATAATAGCAATAATAAAGATAGATTGTAGTTGCCTGCCTGTGTATCTAAATTTTATCTAAATACTCTAATGCTCTAAATACTCTTTATAGATTTGTAGAATTTTTGTCTGACGGTTTTGGCTGTCTACCTGTCTTTCTATATGTTAATGTTCACATACATTTGGTTATATACAACGCTAGTGCCGTTGGCAGTGCATTGGAATAAAATACCAAGTGTCATCTGCGTCAACAGATGAAATTTTGCATCCAGCTGTTGGATGTATTTAGCAAGCCAATACTGGAAGGCATTTATCTATTTTGTTGATTCCCTAGCATCTAAGCTCAGGTGTGTGTTTGTGTGCCCGTGTGTTATGTCACTTTGATTCTAAATACTGATTTCAGTTCTCAAAAAAAATCATGCTGGGGCACAAGTCCATCAGAATGAATAAATAATAACGTTACAATGTTTGTGAGCTTTTTATAGCTTTATGAACATACAAAAATTAATGTGACAATTGATTATTTTATTATTATTGTTTTTAAAACACATTATATACACATTATATGCACATGACAAGCAAATGGAAAAAAATAGCTGTAGAAGCTGGATATCAAAAAGTTATTGTGTGTGTATATGTGTATATGTGTATATATATATATATATATATATATATATATATATATATATATATATATATATATATATATATATATATATATATATATATATATATATATATATATATATATATATATATATATATATATATATATATATGTATGTGTGTGTGTGTGTGTATATATATATATATACACTCCTTGAGAACTTGTCCTTGAGAAAGGTTCCTGTGGGGAACCGAAACGTCGGATTTAATAAACCTTTTTCTCTTATTTCGATATATCGAACGTTTGAGTTTTTCATGCAAACCCTGAGAGTGCCGGTACCATGTGCAATTTCTGTTTATTTTTCAACCAGAGCACCCAGGTATTTTTGTGTATTTTAAGGTGTGCAGCTTGTACCCACCTTTCCATATCTATCTATCTATATCTATATATATATATATATATATATATATATATCTATATCTATATCTATATATATATATATATATATATATATATATATATATATATATATATATATCTATCTATCTCATCAGCTCTTTTCGATCCTCTTGGGACTCATCCATCAGCCCTTCAAATGCCTTCTTTTTGGAGAAAACTGATAAGTGATCAGAAAGCATTTATGGATGAGGACAATTGCAGGAATGTGGATTGAGATTGACAAATGTACATCGAGGGTGACTGGAAGACACCTGAGAACTAATGGAGAAAAGCTTTAAGCAAAAAGAATAGGCCCGACAGGCATGACAGGAGAACTGAAGGGAGTGAGGGAGTTTGAAAACTTTTGATGATCATATGTGCATGTCATAATAATTTGTAGGGGTAATATCCTAATATGTACCCTGTAATTTCAGATACATAGGGCACTCTACTCTCTAATCCTATTAAAGAGAATGTGGCCAATAACTGGCTCAGCAGGGAGAAGTAACATGTAAACTAATTACTTTCTGATATTTCAATGAAGAAATTATATTTGCAGCTCAGTAGCCAGCAGCAGTACTGGAGGCTTGGAGGCCCATTTACTGCATGGACTGTGTATAATTTTGCACAAAATCTATAGCATGCGGTGCTGGGACTATTACAGTAGGAATTATATGGGAGTGACTTCATTTACAGGATTTCTGAAAAACAATGGATTGCTATCAACTTTTCAACATCATGTAATATGTATAATACAACACTTTCATTTTGAGTTATGACATTTCCTTGGTTTGTTTTTTTTTGTCTAATGTGGAATACTAAAATGTATCTGCAATATCCAAGGCATGGTTTACTCTCATTATAGAAATCTATTATTTGGGTTCACCCAAATGGTAGAAGTCTCAACAGTTTTCTCACAAGAAGTCTCAACACCCACAGTAACTTTAAGCAGGGTGTTTTTTTTTTTTTTTTTACAGAATAGGGTGCTTTAAGACTGACCAGTCTGCTGCCAGTACAAAAAAATAATCAAACTTGATCTTTCAAAGGGCCTCAGCCTGCACAAATTTATTTCCCCCTTTCTCCATCATGAATGAGCAGCTCATTCAGTCACCAGACCATGAATATCCTAAATAATTATCCATATATGTGGTGCTTAGTGATATATCTTCGGGTAACATGGAACTTGTTTATTATAATAAATAATGTATGCCATGTTGTAAATCATGAGGATATTTTAAAGTCACCTTGGAGTTCCATGTCCAAGTCATGAAACTCTTTGGTAAGTTATCCTTATATTTAACAGTTGGAGGTACTGTACTTTATTTACAATATAATCTAGGTTAATATTAATAATCTGTTTGTTTAGAAAATGTAGTAGTGGTGATCACCTATTACAGAGCCTTGTTATAGGAAAGAGCTTTATGTTGTTTTTAATTTTCATTAATAATTCTGTGTTTTTATTGGATCTGACTATTTTTAATATAGAAGACATTTTTATGTAATGTGTTTTTTGCTACCACCTTTTACATTTCCTCTGTTTGCCTTTCTCTTTGCCCTTGTGTTACCAGTGATAAGAACAGTGGGCCTAGTACAAAAACACTGGGAACCACCATAGTTGAGTGGACATCAGATCTGATCGCTAAGTAAAATAACTGTTTTACCGTTTGGTGGCCATTTTAAATGACTGTTTATAATGAGACAGTTTATATCCATTATTTTAATTGTTACATTTCATTAAATTGGCAATTGATACAATTTGTGTCCTTAGAACCCAATATCTTTTTGTTTGTTTTGTTTTAGGTTGCTCATCTAAAGTTATACTATTACACGGACAAAGGAACAAAGCTTGTGAAACACAAAAAGGAGACTCTGCTTCCAGCTGCACTTCTGTGCCAGTCAAGGGAATTAACAATTTGGGCAACACTTGCTTCTTTAATGCGGTCATGCAGGTTACATCAGTTGTTTTATATAATTTGACTGTACATTTTTTTATATTCTTTTGTATTGTTTTTGACTAATTTTATATTATTGTATAATTTTTATTAAGGGGGCAGTGTACCCCTTTTCAACATTATTTCAATAAATAGGGTTTGGTGCTGAACATTCTTTGCCTATTTTGTAGCCTTGATTATAATTTCACAATTTATGGTTCACATGGGCGATGCATTGCCCAGTTGTTGGACAACAAGCATGCTAGATTGTCGGTTAAAATGTAAAGATTTACTGCATTAGAAAGATGGCAGCTTACTGGATTTTTGAACCTCCATTTGAAGATGGTGCACTGTTCACTACAATGAAAAAGTTTCCATCTAGTAAAAAATGTTTCCAAAATGTCAGTATTTAATTAACATAATCCATTACCTTTCTTGTTTAAAACCATTTATAATGAAAAAATCCCAACATTTATTTTATGTGTCACGTTTTGAATTGCAGAATTTAGCCCAAACGCACATGTTAAATGACACTTTGAATGAAATGAAGGAAAACGCTACAAAGCTTAAGATCAGTGGTAATGAAGAGGTTCACTTGGTGAGTGTGCTTTGTCCCTCATAACTACTGTAGTTTCTAACCAAAGAAATGCTCATGAGCTACTAAGTCAGTCTCAGTTGTTCCAGGAATAGATTGCACTTCTAGTAAGGGATGATTTAATTGTAGCCACTGATGTGAATTCTTTGGTGAAAATACCAATTTATGTATTGCTTTGTATAGTTGAACTAAAAAAGAGTGGTTTATGCAGTTGCATTCTGAACATCGTTTTTTGACTATTTTATATTCGTGTGCAACTATGATTGTAACTATTACAAAAATGGGATGCTAAATTTGCCGTATCCTATGCCAATTTATAAATGCAATGGTGGGTGCACATTTTTATATGTAATGACAACAAACCTTTTAAAGGTACAGGTATACGATCCATTATCCCAAAACCCGTTATCCAGAAAGATCCAAATTATGGAAAGGCCATCTTCCATAGACTCTATTATAATGAAATAATTCACATTTTTAAAAATGATTATCTTTTTCTCTATAATAATATAACAGTGCCTTGTACTTGATCCCAACTAGGATAGAATGAATGAATTTCTAGGCATGGAGATCCAAATTACAGAAAGAGCCCTTATTTGGGAAAACCCCAGGTCCCAGGCATTCTGGATAACCGGTTCATTTTCTGTATTATGAGCACTACATGGGCAGTTTTTGCTATTTAGTCAGAAGGAGAGGCTGTTTTTATATCACCTTATTCAATAAGGCTTATTGGGTTAAGGTAGAATGATCAACCCTCAACAGAAAGAGTTGCTCTGTGAATGCAATGTTACAAGCTACATTACCACATGCCAAACTTGTATGTAATTTTCCCACAGGCCAGCTTGGCCAGTATCTTCAAAATGCATTTGTTCCAGTTTTTCAATAGAATAGATTATGACAGATTAAGTCAGTTTTGAAAGGATATAAATTACTATTTTAATTTGAGCATATCAAAAAGCAATGTTGTTTAGGAGAAATCTATGAACAAGATCAGAGGAAACAAATAGATACTTAAATTCCTAGGTCCCTTAATACATTCTTACATATTTTGTAATAAGTAATAAATATCTTCCTATGCTGCAGGCAAATTCAATACTTAGTGCTGTTTTACAGCACAGACAACAGCTAGACATATGTCATCTTGGGAATGGAGTTTAGCAGTTACTGGTGTGCCACTGTATTAAAATAACCTTTGTCTAGGATTGCTAACAGTATAAATGTATATTCATCTACATTAAATCTCTGGGAGATGGATACAGAGCTTTGGGTAATAGCATTTTTAACAGTTTCTTCCTAAATTATATTCTCTTTATTTACTGTTTACAGTAAAATGAAAGAGTATGGCATGTGTAAAACAGAGAGTATAACAGTGCTTCTGTAATATAAACAATGTTTTGTATTGACAAGGAAATTTAACAATCCAGTCATTATAATTGCAATATGTAGTTTTTATGTTGTACGCATTTAGTGATAATTGCATATTTTAATTCCTCATGGAAAGGATCCGTTGGTGATCAGTCTCTCCAGTCCTGGGTCTTTGACATCTGCAGTGCTCTTATTCCTACACAATATGAAGGAGGCTGGGAAAGAACCTCTCTCTCCTAAAGTGCTCTTCAGCCAGCTGTGCCAGAAGTAAGTACATTTTGTATGTTTTTGCCCCCTTGTGACCCCATGCTTATGCCGTTTTATTCTCCACTTCTGTGGAGTGAAGAAATCCTTTATTTCTATATTTCGTGCAGCATAAAAAGTGGCCCACAACTGCAAGCTAAAAAGAGAAAAGGTACGCATTTTCAAGACAGATAATATATGATTTGTATCCAGGCAAGTCAGCATCTTATCTTAGGAATTTAACCTGTGCTCACCCCTCATGGGATTAGCAAGTAAATCATACCCCAGCATTATTCTTTAACAGTCCAGATATTGGATATTCTGATGATCTCACTACAGATTTAAAAAGATTTATCCACTCTGCTGCCCTTTTTAAGTTTAAGGGGTTATTTACTCAACCCTGGTCGTGGTTTTTGGGCAAAATTAAATTTTTTGTGGAAAAATTTTTCAAAGATTTATTATACCCCGAAGCTGCAAAAAGTCCAAATCCGAAAATCTGCTATCTCAAACCTGCCGAGGACATGCAGAAGTCAATGTCAGATATTGTGGTCTGCGTTAAGTTTCGTCAGATAATCAAAAAAAATTGGTGGTTTTAGGCGATAACATGAAATAATCGAGCGATTCGGGTGTCAAATCTGACCCAAAATGTATTGAGTTAATCTGACCCAGCATGAGTTCCTTAGCTCATGCAAGATTTTTTTAATGATTGCTTGAGCCTGACGACTCAAGCAATCTTGAAGTGGGCATTTAGTTCCCAATAATATTAGCAGGGTCAGACTGGGGGCCCGGGGCCCACCGTGGCTGCTGCCTCAGGGCCCCCCTCTGGCTCCCACCCTCGGCTGTGTGTGTAAAAACTTCAGAAGAGCATGGTGCAGATCTGGGCCCACAAGAGCCGGGGCCCACTGGTTTTTTTTCTGGTGTCCCGCATGCAAAAAGCTATAAAACAAGCTAAAATTGAGATGGAAGCTTGCAAAAAGCTATAAAACAAGCTAAAACTGAGATGCAGCAAGGACATTTTTTAATAAATAAATGTTTAAATATGTAAATAGTAAAAAAATAAAGCAGGATGGGTGGGACCCTTAATATCAGAGGTTGGTCAGTTGATTATGAGAACAGAGAAAAACCACAGATTCTGAAATATTTTTTGTCTGTCTACACAAATGAGGATCCAGCTACTGAAGGATTTAATAGTCCCAATTCTAGTAATACAACTAATGATACTTGGTTCACACACAAGGAAATTCAAAAGAGACTAGAACATGTAAACATAAACAAAAGTCCGGGGCCAGATGGTAAGCATCCGAAGAGACTATGCGAGCTTAGCTCTGTGGTTGCCAAAGATGGTTAATTGCTAATGAGATGCCGCTATATAAAAAGGGATCTCGTTCTCGGCCTCAAAATTATAAGATGGTTAGTCTGACGTCAGTGGAAGGAAAGTGTTTTGAAGGGGTATTAAGGAATAAGATACTTGATTCATTGCAAATAATAATACTATGAGTTTGTGCCAGAATGGTTTTATGTGTAATAGATCTTGCTAGACTAATTTCTTTTTATGAGAAGGTTAACATGGCGCACGACTCTGGGATGGCAGTGGATGTAATCTTCTTAGACTTTGATACAGTACATCACAGAAGGTTACTGGTTAAATTAAAGAAATGTTCACCTGGAACATAATATTTGTACTTGGATAGAGAACTGGCTGAAAGATGGAATACAAAGAGTGGTGGTAAATGGAACATTTTCTAATTGGACTAGTCTTGTTAGTGGAGTACCACAGGAGTCTGTACTTGGTAATTTGCATTTCAACTTGTTTATTAATGCATCCATGCAGGACGCCGCCACTTTGCATAGTGATTTGACTAAATTGTTAAAGGGAGCAGCAAAATGGAAATAAGGTTCAGTGTTGATAAATGCAAGGTTATGCACTTTGGCCAAAATAATTTTAATGCAAGTTATACACTAAATGGCAGTGTGTTGGGGGTTTCCTTAATTGATATTTCCTTTTGTAGATAACCAGTTGTCTAATTCCAGGCAGTGTCATTCTGTGTCTACTAAAGCAAATAAAATTCTGTCTTGCATAAAAAAGGGCATTAACTCAAGGGATGAAAACATAATTTTTCCTCTTTATAGGTCCCTGGTAAGGCCTCGCCTTTGGGCTCTAGTCCTTAAGAGGGATATAAATGAGCTGGAGAGAGTGCAGAGTCATGCAACTAAACTGGTTAAAGGGATGGAAGACTTCAATTATGTCAAGGTTGGGGTTGTTTCCCGGGGAAAAAAAACACTTGTGAAGGGATATTTTACAAGTACATTAGAGGACATTATAGATAAATAGCAGGGATCTTTTTTCCCATAAAAAAGATCAGCGCACCAGAGGCCAACCCATTTAGACTAGAGGAAAGCAACTTTCATTTCACAGTGAGGGTGTGGAATGCCCTGTCGGATGAAGTGACGGCTGATTCTGTTAATGCTTTTAATAGTGGGCAAGCATAATATAGTAGACTATTGTGATACTAAAATCTACAATTAGGGGGTTATTTACTAAAGATTGAGTTGTGTTTTCCATGAAAATTTTAGTTTTCAAGGTTTTGGTTTTTTTTTTTTGTTTTTTGGTCAAAAATCTAATTTTTTGGTTAAAAAAAAACCTTTAATTTTTAGAGATTTATTATACCTGAAATAGCTTGAATCTGAAAATATACAATTTAAAACCTGTCTAGGTCATGTAGGAGTCAAGGGCAGAGGTCCCTTGAACCATTTGGAGATGTTAATAGCCTTCATGATGTTCCAAGTTTTTTTTCTGTATGTTTTGCCTGAAAACGTGAATAATTTGAGTGATTCAAGGATTTTTAGTTTGAGAGTATATGTAGGGGTTGGTGTGAGTGTCAGGGCTGTGAAGTCAGTACATAAATCCTCTGACTCCAACTCCTCAATTTATTGTACCTAAATCCTCCTAATGTATTTTCCATGCTAGTTTCGCTAGCGTAAATTTGTCGAATTGTCCTCTACACCTGTTAGTAAATTGGCGATGTTGGATTTCTGGTGAATTTTTGCTAGCGAAGGCTATTTCGGCCTTTAGTAAATTTGCCGATACCCAAAATTGCTTCCGGCTCCACGACTCTGACTCCATAGCTCTGGTGTATATAGTGAATAAAGTACCCCCTCTTGTAAAATATAAGGATGTTATAAGTTATCAAGGAGCTTCATGACCATATAAAAACACGAGGCCGAAGGCCGAGTGTTTTTATACAGGTCTGGGAACTCCGAGGTAACTTATAATATCCTCATATTTTACAACTGGGGGTACTTTATTTATTATAATACACACATTTCAGTGAGTCATGTGACATAAATGACATCAGAACTCACCGTTTATAACTGGTGACATCAGAACTCACTGTTTTATAAGGATATAATTTACAAGATATTTGTGGCTTTTGTGTATTTTATATATATATATATATATATATATATATATATATATATATATATATATATATATATATATATATATATATATATATATATATATATATATATATATATATATATATATATATATATATATATTTTATATATATATATATATAATATACAGTGCTACGCAATATGTTGGCGCTATATAAATACATGTTAATAATAATAATAATAATAATAATATATATTTATACACGGACGGATGCTGGGTTTCATTTGGAAGGGTTGAACTTGATGGACTTTGCTCTTTTTTCAACCCAACCTAACTATGTATGTTTAGTATGTCACTTTAAGCTCATGCCATTCTCTATGAATTTTAAAATCCTGATATTTTACAATATGCGTTATTCTCCTTTTTAATTGTATCTCACACAGATAAAGTTAGGTGGTTATTACTTGCTTCTGATTAAAGGACCATAATTTTTCTACTGAAATAGCAATATATTTGATAACTGAAAAAAATATGAGCAACCTGAACACTGAGTTCATGTACTTGTAGGGCCTATTTATATTTTTCAGGAGAACTGGGCAGAAGATGGCTAATCACTTAATCACCAACCTAATTATGTGCTTACTCTGCTGGCTAACAGATGTGTTTTTTTTAGTAGGAAAGTGGAACTTTTGTTCTCTTAAGAGGTTCTGCTACCAAGCAGTAGTGCTTTATTGGTACTTTGATTCAGGTCAAGTGAAACACAGGAGATAGCTCATATTTCGAATGGTTATTTTTAACAAGCTGTGTTCTTCTGGCAAACTTGCTGTGCACAGTTTGTCATAAATTATACTTTTATTTCTGGTATCAACAATTTCAGCACTGAATATAGAGAAGTTTTGATAATTACATATAGGCCATTTATCCAGAGTAGCACAGGTCCCAAGATAATAGATCTTGAGAATGTATATCTTTCAGATATTGAAATTATTCTATATTCTCTGTCCAGACTTTGTTTGTGGGCTGGGGATCTGTGATCAGTCTTATATTATACACCTGCTAAATAGAGATACACAGTGTATGTGTTTCTTTGCATTACCTTTTGGTTGCTATTTTGTGCAGTATTGGGAGCAAAATAAATAGTTAAAAGAACTATTTGTAATTGGTAGCTTCGGGTGATCCATTCACCCTTCCAAATGCAAGCAGTAGCTGGTTTCATCAGAATTCTTTAATTTACTTTTATTTCAAGCTGCACACCAGATCCTTCTGCTGCCAATGCTGAACAGACCTCACTGAAATGGCACAGTGACAGGGCCCTTGCCACAGCACGTTGCAGTCCCCACCAGGGTTAGCAGGAGGTTTCATTACTTCTGCCTGCTTGCATTGGACATGCACTGGCCAGAAATTGCCAGTCTGTTGTTTGTTTGTCAGTACTGCCTGTCTTATTAGAGAAGCTGCTTTGGCATTTCAGTACAGGAATACCAAAGGGACTAGTTTTGTATCTGGATGCAATGAGCTGCTTGTTCTTGCTCCAGGGGAGGTTTATTTACTTACATGTTAGCATCTTTAGGCCTGCTTCTAATTGGCATACTGCCATTTTATCTAAATAAAAGCTTCTTTTATCATAAATGTGGGGAATGGAAGAAAACGCTTTCTGGAAAGTTGTTGGGTAATATGGTAGGATATCTGTCTGTAGCCCTAACAGTTTACGTAAATAGAAAAAAATTAAATTACTCAAATCTTTTTCATAGAGCTGTAAATAAAATAATCCAAATGACATATGCATAGCAAACAATAAGACTTAGGCCAAAATTCGAATTGAAAAAACTTCACAAATTCGACCATTCAAAAATCGAAGTACTGTCTCTTTAAAAAACTTCAACTTCGCCACCTTAAACCTGCCGAATTGCTGTTTAGCCTACGGGGGAACCTCCTATAACCTATATGAGCCGTTGGGTACGTTTTGAGAAGTCAATGTTTTTTTTTGTAAAATCACACGATTAAATCGTACGATCGTACGATTAATTCGTACAAATCGAACGATTCGAAGGATTTTAATTTTAAGGAAAAAAACTTTTGTCTATCGTACTACACCTATTCGATGGTCGAATTTCGAAGTTGTTTCACTTCGAAATTTGACCCTTAATAAATCTGCCCCATAGTGTTTTGTTGTAAATATACATATGTATCTTACTTCCTTGGCCCTGTCATCTGGAAAATGCAGCCAGAGCCCTGGATGGGCTCCCCCTTAGTGTTTCTTGTATAGCAGTAATTTTAACCTGTCTGAATATCAAATTGAGTCCAAATCATAATGTGCATATTTTAAAATATACCACATCTGTATAAAAATGAATTGTCTAATGCTTAAAAGTCACATAACCTTTGAATATGGTTTAGCTGAGCACTAAGGATTATTATTCTGTGATATATGTCCCAAATATACGTCCCAGTGATTTTATGGTTACATCATTATTAACATTAAAGATATTGCCTATTGGTGAGTATTGTTTATCTGCAGTATATTTTCCATAAGCAGGATGAAGGAACCGCTTATTGTACATTCCTTTGCGTTATATTAAAGCTGGAACGGATGCAATTTTGCTTCTGTTGTTAAAAGATTTGTGTAACAATGTCTGTTACACGCTGCATATCTTTTTGCAAGAGATGTTGAGTTTTCCCAGACCTACATCCTATATCTGCTGTAGTATTCCTGTATTCTTGCCGGCTATAGGATAAGCCTGAGAAGCTTATGTTTTGTCTTATTTTTTTATTGTAACTTGCAAAAAACAACTGCAGAGCAAAGGAAAATATTACCGTAAGCAGTGGAAATAAATGTAATTTAATACACTCATTATTGGCACTGAACGTGCCAATTTTTATTTTATATTTTCCTCCACTCCCACTCTCCGCCTTGTTGAAAACTAAAATTGGAAGGCTGATTCTCTCAGTGGCGACTGTTTAGCGTCTGGTACTAATTCATCCACTGTTTATTTTGTTAGTGTTGCAGCTGTCAGACGTTTTGCGAGGACAGATTGGATACATTGCTACAGGGCCCTTCTGTTTGTTTTCCACCGCTTTGAATATCAAGAGCACAGATTTATAATTCTACTGATCTGGAGTTCTTGACATATATTAACCATTTTAAATCCAAAGGCTTCATAAGCATTTCTCATTGTATGTCCTTTTGGCATCAAAGTGGTTAAGTGAAGAAAAATGTTATTAAAAGAAAAGAATGCCTGTAGATTAATATGTTTTTTCCCACTTTATTATCAATATATATATTCTACCTTTGTGTAGTACTGTGTAAGTAGACCGTAAAGAAAATGACTTTACTTAACACAGTGTTAAAGGGATATTTTCACCTTAACATTAACTTTTAATATGTAGACCAGGAGCGCATCATACTAATGCAAGGTCTACTTTTAGTGATGTTATCCCATTATGATCTACATCCATAAAAGCATTCTGTTTCATAGAAACTATTACTTATAAATTCTCTCATAAATCAATATATTTATTGCTATATTTAACAAACAACTATTTATTATGTAACCTTAACATAATAAATATCTGAATGAAAAGCATGAAATAGGAGGGTGATATAGACTAGCTGTTTTTTGACCGTGTCTTGAGGTCTACTGATCACCAGATAAAGGTCTACTGGTAGATCCTGATCTACCTTTTGGGCACCCCTAATGTAGACAGTGATATTTTAAGACAAAATCATAATCTTTAAATTGTACAGCTATGTGCTCTGCATATCCAGCTTTGATTTCAGTGGCTATTTGGTTACCTGGGTTTCGCTATGTGGTTGCCTGGGTCCCGCTTACTCTAGCAATTAGGCAGTGTTTTGAAAGTTGGAAGATGAAAATGAAAGGGCTACACAGAAAACTAACCAATAAAGCGCAACTACCAAAAAAATGTAATCTTACACTTCATCAGTTTTTTGGTAAACAGTGTCAGCGTCTATTCTATATAGGCACTTAAGGGCATGTGTCAGCTTTAGGGGGTGCCTATATAAATATAAAGTCCAAATATCAAGAACAATGTCCACAAAATAAACTTAACAGCACAAGTTATGGTGAGCAGAGTACCAAGCATATTTCCTGAGGCAAAGTTTCAGCTTTAATTGCCCTTTCTCAAGGTCTGAGCATGGACTAAATAAAGCCTGATCTGTTGCTTAATTTGGGGGTTATGTTATAAAATACACTGTTTCCCTGGAGCAGTAACCCATAGCAACTAATCAGCAGGTAGTATTTACTGGTCACCTGTTTTAAACCAAACCTCTTATTGGTTGTTTCAGAGAAAGAAAATAAAGCTGCTAGAATGGCCCAGTCAATCACCTGACTTGAATCAAACCAAAAAAAATCCACCAAAAAGTGTATCCCAATTGTCTAAGTTTTAGATAAATAAAAGAATATAGTTTGATTTTTCAGTAGTTACAAAATCAAAATGTCTGTTTTGCACACTAAACAAAGCTCTAAACTAGACTGATATGTACTTGAGTTCCCTGAGGCTTTTAAGACATCACTTTAGCTACAGTATTTTGTCTCTTGACTTTAGCATCAAACTGAGAAACTGTAACTCATGCCAAATGTAATGCAACAGTAAGACACTGTCAATGCCTCTTCACAGAGTAGTCAAAAAATTTGGAAACTGGGCCTGCTCATTACTTTTAATAATTTTTAAAATAGCAAGCTGGGCCTTCTTTACCTCCTGTATCTTCTGCATATGTATTTAATCTGTAAGTATAAACCCTTGTATTGTATGTTGGTACTTTATATGCTTGATAATAAGCATGTTGGAATGTTAATTGCTTAAAGGGCATAGCATTAAGTATAGATTAAAAACATTTCTTTTTTAGGTTTCCTCCTCAGTAACACAAAGGTATGCCCATATCTTAGAGATGCTCCTTTACAAAAGTTAGAACCTCCAAGTGAAGAAAAAATTATGCTTATATGCTTAAATAAGCTATTTTAGTTAAAACTTGTTATTAAAAGATTTTTGTAAATGCAGGGCATTGAGACTGCATAAGCGCATTGGGACTGCATAGGGGCATTCTGCAGCCAAGAACAAATGGTATCTCAAAATTGTATTTTGAGTTCTTATTTGTAGGTTATCAGGTTTGTTTGTATTCCATCTAACTGTATTTTTCTGGGCTATTTTTTATAGGAATATAATTTCACTTTATGGAAATGTCTGGCCATATGTATCCAGTCAGTAAATGGTTGATAACCATCTAGTGGGAATGGTTGTCTCTGCCCAATTTGATAATTCAGTGACTGCAGGACATGTATAAACTACATCAATTGTCTCCAATAATCACTACCAACTGGGCAAGTTCATATTACAAAATATTAGCATATTAGCAAAAAGGAAGGTGAATAGAAAGGTGACATGATTAGAATGTCACCTAGGGCTTTAGTGATTCCTGTCTGTGAGTAAAGTAGAAGTCATAGAAGTTTAGAAAACTTGATTATGGCTACTGATTTGGGGTTTTATAAAAGTTTGGTATAATCTTGAGATTATGGGGCTAACATTGGAGATAAATATCTGGAGAGATTTCTGCTTTTGTTTTCTAACTTAATTATGGCTGTTTAAATCTAATTGCTGATTGGTTGCCATCTCAAGAAATCTCTCCAGATATTTATCTCCAATGTTAGTAAACATGCCTCTATACCTTTTGTGTACTATGACTCTATGAGATTTGTGGGTGGAAGCCAGGAAATAGCAGCAATTATTGATTTGGGAATTCATATTCTGGCATTTCTGATATTATTTAAGGGTTTGGTTCAATAACCTGCTCTATTCACGAGATACCTGCTCCTTTAAGAATCCTAAACTTTTTCCACATGGTGAGGTGGTCTGTAATATTTTCCTCCCTAGCTGTTATTTGCATGGGCCTGTCCCATACCCTCAGTGACTGACTTGGAATCACATGTGTAGTTTTAGGGTAAGGACACACTGGACGATTTGTCGCCAACGTTTTTAAAAAGCAAATCGCGGCGACATATCGATCGTTTTGTCTCTGAACAAAACCAAATGAAAGACGCCAGCTCCTGTGCCCACAGCGCGTTTGTTAATCGCCTGTAGCTCCAAAACGCACCGAGACCCTTTTCCGAGCGATTTATCAGAAATAGCATGTACTTAGAAAAGCACTGAAATCTCCTAGACACGCACACACATACAGATAAGTAGCAGCAATTGTATTCAAATTACAATGCGAACGCAAGAACGCAAAGACGCCAGGTTACAGCGGGAAGCACAAACCATTTCCGGTTTGGGTGGAGCACGTACCGCACAGAGTAATGGGATACAAATCGCTCTGTGCCAATAGTCGCTGTGAATCGTCTGTTCAAAAAAGACGATCGTCTTGTCACCGCGATTTACTTTTTTAAAACGTTGGCGACAAATCGTCCAGTGTGTCCTTACCCTAAGGAAACAATTACTCCTTACAACCTTATAGCTTCTGGTATAATCTGGCTCAGGGTAAACCTAAAAATTTGGGATGGCTTATGTTTTGGGCTTCTACTGGGTTTTGCTGGGTCTATAGACATCCATATGAGCCAGAGACAAAAAAAGTCTGCCAAAGATATTTATATATTTAAACTTAACCACCACGATAGACAAGAGCTTACTCTAGGCTACCAGTTTCTGATATGTTTTGCTAACGAGTCTGTTTCAGTTTTATAGTCTGGGTGCTATTTTTATCTAAGCCACAATATACATATGCTTATCCACCGTGAGCAATATGAGCACCAATGCCTGTTCATGACTTTTGTGGCAGATTTTGTTCAGTTAATATGGTTTCAGACTATTTCCCTATTTCAGCTTTGACTGATAAATTTGATGCAATACACTTTAAGAATAATTTCATATCACCTACAAGCCCACATTGTCTATAGTATTACCAGCTTTAAGATCTTTTATTCTAGGGTCCTGGCTAGATCTGGTAAGAATTCTGAAATTATTAATTGTAATTGCATATAGTAAGGGGTTGGGAGAGGGCATCTGGGATGAGTTACCCTCATCAAGGTGTGTCGATTTCCAGTCATTTGTAATGAGTTAGTACTGGGGAATGAATAACTGAATAATTTCATCACCATTTCCGTCATGCTCACACTGCACAACCTAAAGGATTTTTAAAGTGGACGTTCCTGGCATGACGTTTTTTGGTCAGGGTATATTATTTCTAGATTCACATTGACAAATCTGCAAGCTTAACATTCAACCTGGATTTTCACATCTACTGTCAGTATGGTATTGGGTGGTAAGAATCATATACTTCCTGGGTTTCGATTGGTTTGGAAATCAGAAAAACTAGTACAGGTATAGGATCCCTTATCCGGAAACCCGATATCCAGAAAGCTCCGAATTACAGAATGGCTGTCTCACATAGACTCTATTTTATCCAAATAATCCAAATAATCCAAATTTTTTAAAAATGATTTCCTTTTTCTCTGTAATAATAAAACAGTCGCTTGTACTTGATCCCAACTAAGATATAATTAATCCTTATTGGAAGCAAAACCAGCCTATTGGGTTTATTTAATGTTTAAATGAATTTCTAGTAGACTTAAGGCATGAAGACCCAAAGAAAGAAAAGAAAGATCCATTATCCGGAAAACCCCAGGACCCAAGCATTCTGAATAACAGGTCCCATACCTGTACTTCTGTCACTGAAAAAGTGTAATGCACCCTGATCTTTTGAAGAATTCTAGAGTTCCAAAAGTTGTAGGTCTAGATGCTATGCAAGTATTTTTTAAGCTATTCTTTTGTAAAGACCATAGATTTCCTAGGTCATTCATTTAGAAAATGAGTGGTAATTTCTTTATCCATGTACAAATGCCACCACCAAGAAAGCAAATGAAAGCTTTGGCAAATCTAAGTACATTACAGTCCAAGCTGCTTGTTTCATCAAAAAACGCAAGATCTGCCCTGCACAAAACCATGCTAACGTCTGCAGGATACAGTTTTCAGATAACTTCTTCACTGCAGGTATCAAACGGACAGGTCTATAACTGTGTGGTTGAGGCCCTTTTTAAATATAGTAATTATATTCAATTTCCGCCAATCCATCTGGTGCTATTTCATATGAAAGGGAGTCTGGTAAAATGAGAAATAATGGCTTGACTAAAACTGAAATAAGGGCCTCTAAAGGTTGCATTACATCAGCTCCCGAAATGTCCTGTCAGGCTCTGACCATTTGTTATAGTCCGATTCAAATGTCAAACTATTTACTAAAAAAAACTCAATTCTATATTTTAAAAGGCAATACCCACAAAAGACTGCATTTTAACAAGTATTTTTCAATAATTGAACTGTATGAAATTCAGTTTTACTTTTTTGCAGAGTGCACTGATTTTGCACTACAGTAAATGTAAGAATTTGTTCTGAAACTTACTTTATTTTAACCCTGATATGGGACAGAGGTGAAGAAGCTAAATATAGGAAATATCATATATTTTATTAGTATATCCATATGAGTGGTAGTTGCCCCCTCATGTCATGTCACCAACCTCTTTTGCCATTATACTGCTGACACTGTACAACAGGTGCTAGAGCATTGGCACTGGCTTCCATATGTCCTCACATCTGTGAGCGGTCAGCTCAACCAACCATCCCAGTCGTCTGGTCTTGCTTGGAGCATAATTTCAAGGAGACCAGAGTGTACGGTATTTTAATCTGCTGTTTTCAAAGAAGGACTGCAATGTAATTTTCTATGTTGATATAGTTTAGTAAAAACAGATTTTTTTTATCTTGAAATGTGTGCTTGATATACATCACAGATTCTACCTTAAAATAAGTGTTTCATATACCAAGACTGTGCATTATAGTGCTAGAAATACACTGTGGTCCCAACAGTTAAAAGAAATCCTCTTTAAAAGGCCACAACTAATGTGAATATACTTACGGAGCTACTACTGGAAACAGAGAGAGAAAAAAAAGCTATTATTTTCAAAATGTAGATTAAAAAAAAATGGTAAAAATGGTAAAGAAAAATGGAAAACTACTGAACAATGAAAATGTATTGCTGATATACATAACCGTTTTGTGAAGATGAATTAAAGAACATGATCTTGATTTCAGTTATATTATTTATAAGACCTGTATAGTTTGTTATATATCATGTTAATCGTTCTTAAGCATTATTAATAAAAGTATAAGACCTGCAACAGTGACAGATGTAGACAGTGACAGTTGTCCTTCACTTCATGGGACCATTTACAGGGTTCAGCTTGTTCTGTCATTATACTGCTGACATCAGGCCCGGACTGACAATCTGTGGGTTCTGGCAAATGCCAGAGGGGCTGCTATAAGGTGCCATAGAAAGTCAGTATTTAGTGGGCTGGTGGGGGCTGTTTGGGCCTCTGTGTGGGCTGATTGGGCCTCTGTGTACCTGAAATGACAGGGCCTATTTTAATTCTCAGTCCGGACCTGGCTGACCTAGTACAACAGGTGCTAGAGCATTGGCATTGGCTTCCATATGTCCTCACATCTGTGAGCGGTCAGCTCAACCAACGGTCCCAGTTGTCCAGTTACAGCAAGGATCTTGCTTGAAGCATATTTTCAAGGACAATCGAGAGCACATCTTTTATATGTCAGAACTCCATGTATCAGTACTTGTGTAAGCTTCTTTCCTTTTATGAGCGTTACGTTCTTTAAAGAGAATTTGATTCCAAAACTTTCCAATAAATACTACTATTTCTGTAGTTCATTGTTATTTGTAAATATAACTTCAATTAAAAACAGTATTTGTCTTTCTCTTTCCATACTCCTGTTTCTTGAGAAAAAACATAGTTTTGCTACTACTCCTACCTAGTGACAAGTAAAAAAGATTTCTAGGCATGGATTTGGAGCAAAATTTCACAGGGGAAAAAAAAACAGCCATTGATCTCAATGCATTTTACAAAGAGTTTCCGTGGCTTTGCAAGTTTTTCAGCAATGCAAAACGGGATAGATTCACTCATCGCTTCTCCTATTAGTTAGCTAACGATACAAAAAAAGCCCAGAAAATATTGAAAAGACCATCGTGCATTCATTGTTTAAATTACCAGTCATAAAAGTGTAAACACATTAAAAATGTTTTGTTTTCTCAAATGTTGTAATGCTAATATGGTACTGTTTTCAGGTGCTGCTTGGTTTCATTCTTGCTGAGGTTGAAGATTTTTGTTTAGGCTTACAAAAATCCATGTCTTTTCATAAATCCAATGATGCTAAAAACCCAGTGAGGCAAAAAATTATTTAGCAAACATATAAAAACCCATACTAATACTGGCATAAAACTGATGATATGTGAATTTCTTAATACAACAGTGGTACAGCTATAGAAAGATTAGGCCCTGTGATTGCTTGGGGGCTCATGAGTTATGTTGGGCTCAATGGAGCCCTGAATGATGAACTGTGTTAACGTATGTGTTTTTGAAATATGTCTTATTTCTATAGTTTTTCTCAGCCTCAAATTATTTTGCTGTGGTATCTAGTACTTTCTTGTCACAAAACTGGCATCAAGTGTACAGTATCAAATCATACAAAGCATAAAAAAAACATTCAGAATATTACGTCTATTGTTTTAATTGCTTTGTAGCACCACTGATAATTGCATACTGATGGCTGTTACATAGTGGAACAATTAACTGTGAATGGTATAGTAAAAAAAAATTATGTAATAAGCTGCACAACCATAGGTTTAAAATAAAGATGTTGATCTAGGTTGGGGAAGCAGTTGTGGATTCTTCCACTTCACAATATATGAAAATAGAAGCCATAGGCCTCTTAGTGTGTTTTATTCTCTCTTTGTTTTCCTTTTGCAATGGTAAAAGTCTGTGAAAGGGACAGTATACCCTCTTGTTCAACATGAGGTCAATGAATAGGGCTTGTGGCCTATTCACTTTTAAATAAACGGATCTGTAAAGTTGTGAAGAGATAAATCAGTATTTGCCAGATGATACACCATGTCTGTAGTAAGGAAAAAAAGTGTAATTGTGGTTTACTGGACTGTATATTTTATAAACCCAACACTGCTTGTGGTAGATTTTGTTAAAATGATGTTTCAACTTTTACAATAGTCTTTGGTTGGAATCAACCAAAGTCTGTTACCCCTGATTCTAGACCAGTGGTTCCCAAACTGTGTGGCCGAGAGCAGTGGTGGGGCTCACATTCTGAAGGCAAATTTGGGATTTGGGCATAAGGCCTATATGCTTTTATAGATACTCCTGAAAACCCTGGTAGAAGGTGATGAATATATTTGTTCTCTCATATATTCTTGGAACTATGGCTGCTACACTGGTAGCAGAGTTGCTACCATCTTACAGAATTCTTGAGCTACTGTACAGGCCCACCAGGTGTGTAAGAAGGATCCTTGTTGTCCACATCCTCTAAAAGAGGTGGAGTGGTCTGGGTTGCCACTAAGCCTACTGATTTGTGTGGGTGTGTAATACCAGTGGAATATTATTTTGTAGGCACTTTCACTAGAGACTGCACATATAAATTAATTTGTCCGTTTCCCAAAATTTTGACCAGGTGTTTTCTGAAATTGTGAGGTCTAGATCTTCCTCCCATTTTGTCATGTAGGGTTGGTGTACAGTATGTCTGTGTTGTCTGATGCAAGGCAGTTTTATAACCATGAGATCATGTGCCTCAGATATAAATGTTTATAGCAAATGTTTTCAAAGTAGGTAATGTATGGTTTGGTTTCTAACCTTGGATTTCACGTAATGTCTGCTTTGCTGGTATCGAAAAAATTGTGTATGTGGAATGTCATGGGCTACTTTAAATTGTTGGTTCTTTATCAAGTGTTTATGAGTGCTTAATTCCATTTTGATTGCTCTTGCGTCCAATGCTTGTTGTGATGGGGGTAAGAGTCTCAGTGAGGTATTCCTGGATGTTTTTGGTCCAGAACATGTGGGCTAGCAGTAGCAGGGCTGAGAAGTGATTCTCATTGCCTTTCCATGGTTTCCCTGTTGGGGTGTATGTTGAACGTTGCTTCTAGCCTGCTCACTAAATAGTATCTTTATAAGTGAGGTACTCCCAAGTGCATGCAATTTGGTGGGATTCATTTTGTATGCTGGGATGCATTGGAATTGTTCTAAAATCTGTAATAAATTAGGTAATGTGGTTTGCAGGAAGACTGTCATCTGCAAAAATACTGATTTTGTACTCTCTGTCCCCCACCTGAAAGCCATTGATGTTGGGGTTTTGTCTGATGGCATGAGCCATGGGTTCTACAGATTATCTGGGACATTGGGCCCCCCGACCCCTGTTCCTCCCTTTATCTCAATGTGGTTGGACTGGAGTCCCATGCAATTTTCCCAAGACAGCAAACATGTAACTCCAGTCCAGCCTGCCAAAGCTTTTTGTGCATCTAGAGATATGAGGAGAGAGAAGGAAGTCAGTTTCGGTGCCAAGCATACCAGGTCAAATGCCTTGTGGATGTTGTCCGCAGCTTGATGTCCTAGCATGAAGCCTACTTGATTATGACTGATAAATTTGGGAAGTATTTTAGCAAGTGTTTTTTTCGCAAACAGCTTGATACTAAAAGTTACATTTTATCAGCTTGTTCAATAAGCACTTATGTTCATAATATTGTGTGTGAGAAGCAGTTTATACCCTTCTCAAACTTATAGTGTAAAAGAGAATTCTGTGTAACCCATGTTCTATTGTAGTAATGAGAGTGGGAACATTACATTAATAGTGTAGAATATAAACACCCAGTTCAACCTGTCATTTAACTTATTCATATAAGGGCATTTTTGACTGCCTCTTCCCTAAAGGATGCTGAAGTACACAAGCTTTGTAAGAGATTTGCCCATGTATCTTGAGGGATATATATATATATATATATATATATATATATATATATATATATATATATATATATATATATATATATATATATATATATATATATATAGAAACTACCTTGCTGCTTTTTTCTTGCATACTGCTTAAATCTTCACATTTAATATAATTTTCAGAGCCCCTCGTTTTAAAGCTTTAGAGCAGCAGGACAGCCAGGAACTTCTTCACTACTTGCTGGACGCGATGCGTATAGAAGAAACAAAGGTACAATGTATTTACAATTTTATATATGGTGAATAATTATTTAGTTATGCTCCTCTGTGTGCTTTTGCCACCAATTTAAGCTTTTGCCGTTCTGTCTGTCTGCCAGGGGGATGCTCCTGTTACACATTCATAATATTAGCAGTGTTAAACTTCTAACATCATAAAATGAAGAATAACAAATGTAAATCGCTAGAAACTGAAGAGCAAATTTACATTAAATTATGTGGGTAGCGATATGACTCTTTTAAGACAGTGGATTTATGAAGGCTGTTTGATCTGTATTATTACTTCTTAGGACTTTTTACTACTTCTTGTTCCACAGGCGAGTAATAAATAGATGTAAAAAGGTTATAGTGGACCTGTCACTCAGACATAAAAATCTGTATAATAAAAGTCCTTTTCAAATTCAACATGAAATCCAAATTTTTTTTTATTAAAGTGTTTATAGCTGTTGTAAGCATTTAAAAATCTCAGCTATCAATCAAATATTGCCTGCTCCTCCTCTATGCCTTAGGCATAGAGGCGGGGCAAGCATTCACTTTCCAATCAGCACTTCCCAGATGTTACTGCTCTCCCCACATTCCCCCTCTCTCTTTACCAATTATTTGTGTAACCATAGGGATGGACATCGGGTCCCCTATTCTGGTGTACAAATAAGATTCTGAGATGATGCAAGGCTTGCCTTAATAACAGTGTCCACAAAATGGCTGCTGCCTGCTTGCTATCATTCCCAGACAGTAAGTTCCCAGACTGATGAAAACAAGATTCAAATGATATATACAGTGTAATTAAAGTTAATTTTGCTTGACTTACATGATAAAATAGGATGTGGAATAATTTTTTTTGGGTGATGGGTCTTCTTTAAGGGCAGATTTATTTAGGTTAGAATTTTCATTTGAATTTAAATTTTCAATTTTTTTTTGGTCAAAACTCACAAATTTAAATTTTAAACCATCAATTTGAATGTGAGAATTTTCACACCTCGACCCTGGAAACTGTTCTAATTCGAATATTGGCCACCTAAAACTTGCTGAGTTCATGTACAATTCAGTTGAACCATTTGAAGATGTTAATAGCCTTCCTAACATTCAAGGTTTTTTTTCGAGGAAAACTTGATTCAAATTCGATCCGAATTCATTTAGAATTTCCAGGTCGTTCATATTCGATCAATATTAGACATTTGTGTTTTTTCACAAACAACCTCCCATTCAAGTGGTAAGAACATTAGAATTTATAAAAAAATTCACATCATTTTGAAATTTGACCTTTTATAAATCTGCCCCTGAAAGTCAAAATAGATATTTTTATCCTTTATGTGGCACAATGGAGGGTTTTTTTTTTTTTTTAAACATAAGTCCTGCACTCCTTTGCATAATAAAAAGACTGTAATTCTAAGCAACATTTCAGTATACTTTCAATACATTGGTTTTAAAGTATTTGTATTTGCAGGTAATAGCAGAATGTGTTTGTCCCTTTCTGTTCTCTGGGTCTGACTCATAGAACAATGTAACAGAAGTCAATTCTTTGCTCATTTTTTTAATCAGCTGGCTTACAACATTCTTTCAGGTATCGGAGCCAAGAGTGCAGACAATTTTAAACAGAAAATATGAATTTTAATAGTATTTACATTTTCAAATATTTTTTAAATAATTTTTGATTAATATATATTGGAAAATAGTTTATAATACAATACAAAATGTAAATAAGGCCCCTAATATGACATTTTTTTATTTTTTTTTTAGGAATGCACCGAATCCAGGATTCGGTTTGGGATTTGGCCAGGATTCGGCCTTTTTCAGCCGGATTTGGATTCGGTTGAATCTTTCTGCTCGGCCGAACCGAATCCTAATTTGCACATGCAAATTAGGGGCGGGGAGGGAAATTGCGTGACTTTTTGTCACAAAACAAGGAAGTAAAAAATGTTTTCCCCCTTCCCACCCTTCATTTGCATATGCAAATTAGGATTCAGATTTGGTTTGGTATTCGGCCGAATCTTTCGTGAAGGATTCGGGGGTTTGGCCGAATCCAAAAAAGTGGATTCGGTGCATCACTAATTTTTTTTACTTGGTTCTTCTTTTAAAAGCTATATTATTGACATACCATTTTAAGTACATGGGCAACAAAAGAGGCTCTTCAAATCTTGCAGGGTGACTGTTAAACTATAAACTCTATTTATAATGAATGTGAAAATAATAGTCTCTAATAAAACAAACAGGCCATATTTATTACAGGGTTTGCAGTGGTCGGGTCTAGATCAGTATGACAATCTGGCTGGTCCGCATTCCCATTCAATTCAATGGGGAAAGGCTTCAAGCGTCCAGCACAATCACTTTTAAGCCTCAGGTTTCAGGCATCTCCAATTAATATGAATAACAGCAGCATGGGGTGGTTTAAGCTAGCCAAAATATGCCAGACTGTGCTGCGACATAGCCTTTAGATGACAGAATGAAAATTACTACAGCCATGTGATTTGTTATCCGTAAACCCGTTATCCAGAAAGCCCCGAATTATGGAAAAGGCTGTCTCCCACAGACTCCATTTTATTCAAATAATCTATGTTTGTAAAATTGTTTTCCTTTATCTCTGTAATAAGAAAACAGTACCTTGACTTTGATCCAAAAATCCGTATTGAAAGCAAAACCAGCCTATTAGATTTATTTAATGTTTAAATTATTTTCTGGTAGACATAAGGTATGAAAATCCATTATCCCGTAAACCCCAGGTCCTGAACATTCTGGATAACAGGTCCCATACCTGTACAATAAAAAGGAGCCAACACACAGGGAGTAGATAGAGAGTGAAGTAAGAGGGGGTGTAAGTATTTACATGGTAAGAAATACTGACACACCCTCAGTTTTTTATATTTGATACTGCTCATTCATTTAGTGCACATTGTAGAGTCCTGCAGCGGGTCGGGTACCCACGGGTTACCCGCAAAAACCCATGGTACCCTGCAGGTTGTGGGCAGAAGTTACAGGTGCGGGTTGGTGGTTCTGCAGGTCGGGCTGCGGGTCTTCTCAATAGCGATTTTTACTCTTTTTTTTTCCCCCCCTGATCACGGCTACTTCTGATGATGTCACTTCCGGTTTACAATGACAGCCCTTCCTGATTCTTGATGGTCAGCGGGTCTGGGTTGCGGATAAGGTACTTGTGGTCGGTTCTGGTAGCTGGTAAGAATGCCAGTTGCGGATTGCAGGTTGCGGATATGGGTCGGGTACGGGTTTCAAAAAATGGACCCGCGCAGGACTCTAGCACATTGTGCTGGATAAGAAACATAAAATAAATGGCAGCATATAACCCTTTGTGTGCTGGTTGGCACCACATATACCAAAGACCCAGTCAGAAATGTAAATTCTATGGCTTGGTACTATGGATCTTTTTTCAAATACAGTAGAACCCCCATTTTACGTTTTTCAAGGGACCAGAAAAAAATGGTGTAAAATCCAGAAAAAAGTAAAATCAGGGAAATGTATTATGCATAATATATAGGTGGGACCACAAAACAACAACGTAAAATGAGGGAAAACTTAAAATCAGGGGATGTAAAATTGAGGTTTCACTGTATAAATAACTCCTTTAATCACAAATTATTACCTAGTATTCACCCATAGTTAATGAAATGGATACTGACTGTAGGCAACACATCACATTAATAGGCTATCTGTAGAAAAAAAAGTCTAAACATTTCCTCTTGACCAGACAGCCTTGTGGCTTAGAAAAATGCTCTGTGTCTGTGTTTGAGATATTTCCAATAACAGTCAGATAAAAGTTGGATTCCACCCTTTGTCACAATTACAGCTTCAGCTTTGTGATTATGGTACATTAGGACATCCACATTCTATCCTCAGGGCTGCACAGCAGGGGAATAGCACTAGTAAAAGCTTGGCTTTCTATTTTTTTACTCTGCCCTCTTTTCACGGCAATAGATGGTGTGACAAAATTAGGATGTCAGGTCTGTGGATCTATTCAGGCCCTTGAGCAGTAACAGTTGTGCCGGTCTTACCCAGCAGTACCTTAGCAGTATTTACATTGTGTTCCCTGGGAACTCCACAGCTGTGAACCATGCAATTGAAGTAGAGTGTCACTACCATGTGTTGCTTGATGTAAGGAAGCCTACAGCAATATGTCTGCCACCAGAATGCTTTTATAGAAATTACAAGCATTAACTGTCCTGTTTCACGTCTAAATCCTTAAACATATACATGTATCTATGGTAATTAATAAATACATCAGGTATTACAATAACTATATAATTTAGGTAATTAATACTAAACAGCATTATCGTTAATTATTTTCTTTTTATAATGAAAATGTATGCATCAATCTTAAATTGCTATCAGAAATGTATTGATCTAATTGTTTTCAAGTCTTAAACATATAACATTGTATCATTACAACACTTATGTGGTCAAATCAGGCCCAGATCTGCGATTTTGCCAACCTCTCCAATCAGATTAGACTGTGTATGGCTGCATTTAGAATGTTTTTTTTCTGGCATAAAAACACTTTGAAATTCTTAGGAATGCCAGTTCTCCGGTCTTTTACTGTTAATAACAGATAATAATATATGCTGTTATAATGGACCAGTTTCTTTTTTGCTATTTTTTAATACTTCCTGGTGAATTATTTCATCGCAGGGGGTCTTGAAAATATTTAATAGTATTTTAGGATTCCTAATAGTACATGAATATGCCACCTCCTCCTCCTGCATTTGATATACTTCACAGGCAATTGTTACAAAGGAGCCCCGCAGTTATACTCCGTGCTATGGGAACAATACTTCAGAATAAGCATTCATCCTTTATGATAAAATGAGCTTTTATAAAATATAATATCACTAAGGTGAAAACAAAAATAGAAATTTGCTGTATTTCCTGTATCAGTCAGTTCTATTATATAGAGCTGCACAATATGCTAGTGTTTTATAAATATTTGATAATACATTCCCTGATTTTAGGTTTTTTTTGTGGCCCGCCAATATATAATGCATTTCCTGATTTTACATTTTCCTTGATTTTTCATAATTTTTTCAGGTCCCCTGAAATGTGTAATGGGGATTCTACCTTATATTGCCACTCAAATAGATCAGGCATACTGTGATATAATTTTCAGAAGGTTAGCATTGTTTAAATCGGAAATCAGTAGTGTCTCCAGTACCACCACAGTATCCACAGCTATGGCCAGTCAACTATATCCCAACCCCTGAGGAATTTATTGGTCCAGTGTAAGAGATAACGCAGGATGTTATTTTGGACTTTCTCCAAGAATTACAATTTAAAGCTTCTGTTATTGCCTGACCCAAATAAATAGTTTAGCATGTTAATCCCACCAGATGGGGTAATTATAGCCTAATCCCTTTTTAGGCTATTCATCTTATCCGAATTAACTATCGATTTACTCCTTGGTGATTTGTGACTTTTAGCGTGAATAGACTGTGCTAATAGTTGAGACTTTTTTCTGAAGCAGATAAGGTCATGTATTTGTAACATATTACTGATTATTAATTGCTGATATTAGTTTATCCTTGAGGACACCATAAATGTCAGAAAGATTGTGGATACAGGGTGTCTGTCAACACGTGGAAAGAGCAATTAAGTCCTCTATTCAAAAACTCCTGGCTCTGACTCCAGAGACAATATTGCAAGCTGACTTATAAAAGCTGATTAAAAGACCTGGGTGAGACCTGACTCTTGACAAAAAAGAGATAACACCTTCTACTGCAGTTACATTTACAAGTTGCTTTCGAACACTTAGAAGGTTATTTACAGAAATCCGAAGTTATCACATAATTTAAATAAAAAAAAGATAGAACAAACTCCCATCCCCAATATTGCCTTAAAATCAGAATTTATCTCATAATTGAAATTAAAAAAGCTAGAACAAATGCCAAACCCCGATTTTGCCTTATTTATTAATAAAATAACTCTCAAATACATTGGATCGGGAAAACACCTGATAAAATCGAACGAAAACCTGTATCAAACTATTTTTTCTGACTTTTTTTCCCAAATCGCTTGATTTTTTCGCCAGAAAATAGATTGTTTTATGCCCTTTAATCCTGTGAAACTGTTTGCGGTCCTTTTAGGACAATGCACTGTAACCTGCTGGAGCTCTGATCATTTACATTTGTTTTCAGGTTTTGGTTCTAAATTTTGTTGCAGAATAATAGGTCCACATTGTTCTCTTGAACAATGGAGTAGAATCAAAATGTAGTTTAAGTGCTTTGCCATTGGTGTGGGGTAGTTCATTTGAGGGGGACAAAATATTTTGGTCTGTAGTTCTGCACATTGGTTTTAGATGCTTCAAAAGTTCATACAGCAGCTTATACACAGTCTAGACTGAAAATTGAACATGTGGGTCATATGCTTCTGGTTACATATATAATGTGCTATACATGCCATCTAGTGGCTGTTTTGGGCCATTATCAAATTATAATTGTATTTTTTAAATAAAAAATGACAGTAAAGATCTTTAATGTACATTTGTTTTTAATGTTGAACAACAATTTTGTAAACATGAATTGCATCACAGTAAGGGTCTTCTGAAAATGATCTCACAGTATGTCTGATCTAGCCATATGGCTTGCCACTGGACAAACTGATTTATATTTCTGAAAACCATTAAATACTATATAGCTTGTATAGTAAATAAAGAAAACCTTGTCATGATCTTGTAAGTGGCTGGTTATAATACTGCTTGAATACAGCATTCCATCAGTACAGAATTGTTTCATTATTACACTTGTTATGTTGCAGCGAATGCAGTCTGGCATATTAAAAGCATTCAACAACCCGACGTCTAAAACTGCAGATGAGGAAACAAAGAAAAAAGTGAAAGGTATGCTTTCTCTTATTTATTTATATAAATGAAATTGATTTGTTTTTATATGTTTTGATAAAACCAATAGTTTATTGAAGAGGCACCTAGATCATAGCAGGGCACTCCTGCCATGAGGAGAGAACCTTGCTTCAGATGGCAGTGCCCTGCAGATTACCTGGGGCAATAAAAAGCTGCTCTTTGTAACTCTGTGAGCCGAAATCCCAGGTAAACTGGAAACTTGACTCTTCCAGTGCAGAGAACCATATTGCACCAGTGCTGCAACCCACCTCACCCCTGTAGGAGTGCAAAAAAACATAAGCGATGGGAGAGGGCACATTGTGAAGGTGTTGGTGACAGTATCATCACTGCCTGATAGGAAACAAAGGGTATTACAAATAAATAAATGTTCCATTGAAAAAAAGAGTGGGACATCTTCTCCCAGTATGTGTCTAGTGCCACCTTATGGTTGGTTTAGGTTATGTAAATTAATTTAGATCAGCAGTAGTTGTACAATACAATACAATACAATACAATGAGTTCTCCTAAAACATCTGTTTATGCAGCTGAATTGCATCAAGCCTTTGTACTGCACTGATTCTTACACCTTAGATCACATAACTGCTTACATTAGACAAACTTGGGCTTGTCTGCCTTGGAAGTGAGTACGTTTAACGTTTTGTTTCAAACCTAGTTAAAAAAAAATAAAACATTTAGTACTGTAGCAATAAACTACAGTTGTGGTAACAAATGTGTTTTTCCCTTATTCTACAGCCTATGGCAAAGAAGTTGTGAAGATAAACTTTATTGACAGAATATTTGTTGGTGAATTGACAAGCACCATAATGTGTGAGGAATGCGAACATGTAAGCTTATTCTGTCTTGGACTAGAAACAATGTCTTCTCTTTTGGTATGTCACCACACATTGGGCCAGCATTCAATCCAATGAGAAAAAGTTATCTCATTGTTTATCACGTGAAAACTCGTGAACAAAATTCAATTTAAGGAGAAAAAATCTCTTCTCCAAATTAATTTCCAGCTTTTTCCCGTACACCTTTCAGGTGATAAACCATGAAAATTGCATCTCAAATTGAATTTGTCCATGATATTTTCATGATGTGATTTTTCTACAATAGTTTATATGCAAATGGTAGTTTGGAAATGTCAAATAAAGAAAGTGGCACTCCGAGGAGGTTGAATGTAGAAATATGAGAATTCTTTTGACTAATTGGTATCTTCTCTTTCTCTATCTCTCAAGATTTCTGCAGTAAGAGAAGCATTCATTGATCTTTCATTGCCAATTATAGAAGAAAGGGTGAGTGGATCATGTCATGAGAACTCTCTGGTCTATTGCATATATTATCATGTAATAATTGAAATTAAGCTGTGAACTAGAAATAATCAATAGGACTAATAATGAGCAGTAAGAAACATAATGCTCTATTGGGGCTAGTAGATCAATTAGTACCTACTAACGATACGATGAGATTCAGGGCATTAATATATTGTGCAAAGAAAAATATTATTATGCACTATATGAGGCCTACACCCCCCACAAGAGAATCCTGGATAAATTTAGTCAGTACAGTAATACCTCTGATTAAGCTCACAGATGAAGCTAGAAGTACAGCCCATAAATTTGACAAGATATGGAGCCCGTGGTGGGATTCGGGCCCCACAATTAATCAAGAGGCGACATGATGAGAACTGAGGGATCTCTAATATGTATAAGTTCTTTATATGTCTGACTAGCCTGTAAACTGGGTATAATGACTTTGACGCAATGTAAATTAAAACCAGTGACACACAAATGTAACAAAATTGTTTAACGTTTTGTCAATGTTTTTTTTTGTTTTAAAAACAAATAAAGAAAAACTTTTTTAAAAAAAAAAAGAAAAGAAACATAATGCTCTTTGCATCCTAGGGTTGCCTTGCATTATAGGGTCATTGTATTCTTACATTTCCTGCAGGACAATGCTAAACACAAGTGAATAACTATTCAATGAGAAGCCCAAGGAATTATTTTGGCTTCTGAGACATCAGTTTAGAGCCCTCTGCAGTTGCCCATGCGAAAAGCCTTTACACTTCTTGAAAGTGGAATATAAAATAACAAAACTATTCATGTGGTGATAAAGAAGCTTGTGACAACCTAGCCTGAGAAACAAAGGCAGCCTATTCAGTTAGCAACACCACCAGTTAAAGATAAATACAAACTTAAACAAAAAAAGGCCCTTTAAAGCTTCACATATAATTAACTTTTTTGCCATATTCCAGTAGCACTCCCAAGTATGCACGCGAAACGTAACTAGAAATGCAAGTGACAGTCATGCCTATTAAAGCTATGTCAGTCATCTTGTTAGCTAATATATTAAGATTACAGTGCAAAAGTCAAGTGTAAACTGAACAGGTAGGGTTCTTATTCAGGGATCATATCATCTGAGTCACTGGCCCTGAAGGACTTTTGAGGCACTGGGGCTCATTTATCAACACTGGGCAAATTTGCCCATGGGCAGTTACCTATAGCAACCAATTAGAGATGAGCTTTTTAAAGCCAGCTGCAAGTAGAACAGTGAATGCAGCAATCTGATTGGTTGCTATGGGTTACTGCCAATGGGCAAATTTGCCCAGTGTTGATAAATGACCCTCACTGTATTTTGCAGTGTCACTTTAAAGGAACAGTAACATCAAAAAATTATTTTTTTTAAAGTAATAAAAATAGAATGCAGTGTTGCCCACTGTTGCACTCATAAGACTGCTGTTTGCTTTAGAAAAACACTACTATTGTTTACATAAACAAGCTGCTGTGTAGCAATGGGGGCAACCATTCAAAGGAGAAAAGACTCAGGTTACACAGCAGATAGCACTAAAGCTCTGTAGAGCATAATGGTGTTATCTGTTATCAGTATTTAACCTGTGCTATTGCTACACCAGCAGCTTATTTATATGAACTATAGCAGATTTACTAGTGCAGGGTAACACTACGGGGCACATTTTCTTAGCTCGAGTGAAGGAATAGAAGAAAAAAAAACTTTGAATGTCAAATGTTTTTTTTTTTTGGCTACTTCGACCATCGAATTGACTACTTCGACCTTCGACTACGACTTTGAATTGAACGATTCGAACTAAAAAGCATTAGACTATTCTACCATTCGATAGTCGAAGTACTGTCTCTTTAAAAAAACTTCAACCCCCTAGTTCGCCAGCTAAAACCTACTGAAGTCAATGTAAGCCTATGGGGAAGGTCCCTCGATATTCGACCATAAGTAAATTTGCCCCTGTATGATATTTTCATTACTTTAAAACACTTTCATTTTTTGGTGTTACTGTTCCTTTAAGAATGTATATTTGTAATTGTGCTTTAACTTTTACAGTTCTCCATGTTTTAGTCAATTTTAGGATAGTTACACAATACTGAATTTGTCTAGGTAAATTGCCATTTTCTTTTTTTAGTGTTTAGGGGGCAGAAGTGATTTTTGTATTTATTTTTAATAGACTGGAATACGAATAATAGAGGGCCTGATTAGAAAAATTAGTAAAATTAGCAATAACAATACATTTGTAGCATCACAGAGCATTTGTTTTTTAAGGTAGGAGTCAGTGACACCCATTTAAAAGCTGGAAGGCAAATAATTTGAAAACTATAATAAAAATGAAGAGTTGCTTAGAATTCTATAACATACTAAAATGTAATTTAAAGGTGAACCACCTCTTTAAGGCTAATTGCGGGGGCCCAAATCACCTGTCTAGCCCACACTTGTGCAGCCCACTGCATGTATTGACACTTGAGAATCCTAAAATTACTGCCTAGATATGGTGTTAATTTCAGAGTTCCACTTGAGATCAGTGAATAGGATACTAATGGTGTTCATAATGTTGCAAATGATCAAATGATCCCAACTGCTTTATCTGTCAAGCAGTAACTTGCACCAAAACTTGTTGTAAATGCAACCATGCAATGAATTTTAGATAAAAAAAACAAGCAACCCGCAAATTTCTCCCAAAAAGTGCACTTTGCATCATGCACCACAATCATAACTGACCCTTAAAGGGGTGGTTCACCTTTAAGGTAACTTTTATTATGTTATAGAACGGCCAATTCTAAGCAACTTTTCAATTGGTCTTCAATATTTATTATTTTATAGTTATTTGCCTTTTTCTTCAGACTCTTTGCAGCTTTCAAATGGTCGTCGCTGACTCCCTTCTAAAAAACAAATGCTCTGTAAGGCTACAAATGTATTGTTATTGTTACTTTTTATTACTGATCCTTCTATTCAACCCTTCTCCTATTCATATTCCAGTCTCTTATTCAAATCAATGCATGGTTGCTAGGGTAATTTGGACCCTAGTTACCAGATTGCTTAAGAAACAAATTGAAGAGCTGCTGAATAAACCTTCAATAATAAATAATGAAAACAAATTGCAAATTGTCTCAGAAAATCACTCTCTACATTATACTAAAAGTTATCTCAAAGGTGAACAACCCCTTTAATTTGCTTTGTTAATAATATTCTTCACAGCTTCTTTTCTTTGAACTATTGTCATTGGATTCAAAGCGATTCATCCTGTGTTAAAGCCATACATAATTTTCCTAGGTAACAAACAAAATAAAAAAAAAAGTCTGGCTTTGGTCAGAGTACATCAGTGGCAATTATCCCTTATAGCATAATCAATTCTGATCGATTCTATGATTTTTCCATCTCATTAATAAGGTGTCAAAACCAGCAATTTCTGGAAGGTTAAACAAAGGTAAAAGTGCCCAAGAAGACAATAGCCTGCAGTGTACATATATTAACAATCAACATATGAGAATTCACAAGAAGCATACATTAACAAAAGTAAGTTCATGTGATGAATCTGCAAAATCATCTAATGCATGTAGTTTGTGGTGTACTAAACATATTAGTTCAGTTGTTGATTCACTGTAATTCGGTTTGTAAGATAATAACCACGTTGGGGCGCATATATGTGTGTGTATATATATATATATATATATATATATATATATCACCAAAAAAGGATGGGAAGATAAGCGTTCCCGTGCTGCAAGTAATCTCACTAAAAATATATACATAATATCATCATAGCGATAAAGAAAGTTACAAATTAAACAAAATATTGAAACAATAAAACACACAAAACATTGAAAAGATACTTTGACACCCGCAGGGCTAAATGAATATTGCTCCTTCAGCTGCTTCCTTGAACAGAGGTAGACTGCCACTTGTGTATTATATGTATCTTTTCAATGTTTTGTGTGTTTTATTGTTTCAATATTTTGTTTATTTTGTAACTTTATTTATCGCTATGATGATATTATGTATATATTTTTAGTGAGATTACTTGCAGCACGGGAACGCTTATCTTCCCATCATTTTTTGGTGTAACCTGAGCTAATGCATTTGTGTGAGGGAGGTATACATAGAGGTAGTGATGTCACAGATTGGGCAGGGCTCTACAGTCTTTAAATTTTACCATTCATTTTAAATTTTACATTGATTAAGAAACACATCTTGATAAAGGTTGTAGACCACAACCGAAATGTTGATGTACAACCGATGTAACTAATATTTGTATTTGAAATAAACCCTTTGGAGTAAAGAAGAAACGGTGTGCGTGCTACTCTCTGGCCTTGTACAACATTCAACTACAGCACAGCACCCGATACTCATTCAACAGTAGATAGCGTGTGCGGATTTTTGGAGTCTATATATATATATATATATATATATATATATATATATATATATATATATATATATATATATATATATATATATATATATATATATATATATATATATATATATAGTCCTTGATAAAGGTCCTAATGTGGGTCGAAACGTTGGATGCACAAGTTTGAAAAATAAAGACATTTTTTGTTCACTAACCAAGGAGTGCGGGTCCTCTGGAACATTACATAAATACTTTGACCCTGCACCCACGTTTATGGAAGACTGGTTCAGAGTGCAAGCGTCTGATTCAGGACTCTTAATTTCTTGTGAATGAAGTGTATTTATTCGTAACACAACATTACATCCTATGTAATCTTGTTTTTTGCGAATACATACACTTCATTCACAAGAAATTAAGCGTGTGGTGATCCTTCATCGTTTTGTATATAATACATTGATCTTGCACCTCTGCCTCGTACATAATAGAGTTCGGACACCAACAGCGTGTGTGTGTGTGTATATGTATATATATATATATATATATATATATATATATATATATATATATATATATATATATATATATATATATATATATATATATATATATCCAGAAAGCTATAAATTGTTGGATGGTCATCTACTAGAGTCCATTACAGTAATTTCTGTTTTCTCTGTAATAATGAAACAGTATCTTGTATTTAACTCAACTGCATGAATCCATATTGGTGGCACAGTCATATTGGATGTTTACTTTTTTTTTTTAGCAAAATTAAGGTTTATTGATCTCAATTATGGAAAGATCCCTTATCCCTTATCCTGAAAGCCCCAGGTCCCAAGAATTCCGAATACAGATTCACAAATTTCTATAATTAAAATCCATAGTAAAACTTATGTGAAACCCTTAAAGGCCCTCCTACTTCCTCCCTGCATATTGTTCTACTAGGATAAGTTTCCCGGCCAGCAACACTGATCTATACATATGCAGTGGAGCTCAGGGGCACCATGCTCAGTACCCTCCCTATCTTCAGTCAGAAAGCTTGGTAAGTTACTGAAAAGTAAAAAGAGGATCGGAAGGATACAGAAGAAGAAACAACTCGAATTCGATGAAACTCAATTTGAGTTTTTTCTCCGAAAAAAAAAACTTCAATGTCAGGAAGGCTGCAAACATCCCCAAATTGATCCATTGACCTCTCCCATTGACTTAAACAGCAATTCCACAGGTTTTAGGTGGCGAATAGTCGCATTAGATTTTAAAGGCCCAGAGCATGATAAACCTCTAAAATCTAATTTGAATTTTTTTTAAAAAAAAACTCGAATTTGGATAACTCCCTAGTCAAATTTGAGAGTTTTGACCAAAAAAAAAAATGTGAATTTTCTATTCGACCCTTGATAAATCTGCCCCTTAAAGTATGGAGTAGCATTCTGGACAACTGCATCTACTGCTGCTTTCTGGCTCTTTGATTATTGTGCGAAGTTTCTTAAGATTCTTTCTAATTACATTGTTTTTTCTAACAGTAAATTAATTTTACAAACAATATTATGCAAATAAAATATTATATTTATTTCACAAACTGAATACAGAACAACATTAACAGTTTTTTTTTGTTCAAATTAGAATCAGTTGAATCAAGGCAAGACAAAATCTGATTCGGACCATGAAAATCGAAACCTTAGAATGCAAGAAAATGGTAATGTTCAAACTACCGGTACAAGAACAAACAATATGGGTGCACAGGAGTCCACACCAGTTAACCGGAATATCAACATTGTTAGTCAGTCAGATGGTAGTGAACAAGATGATAGCAGCCAGCTGGAAAGCAGTGGTGATGCAGACAGTGAGGCCTCGGAGTACGAGAATTCAGAAACCCAGCCAGACAAAAGAATAGTTGTAGACTCTGGACTACACTACAGTCACAATAAGAATATTGCTTTGGACAGCTGCCAACATCACACTGCAGTAGGCTTTGGTCATGATGCTGTTACCGATCCATTATCAAAGCTAAACATTAATAGTTTGGATGAGAACTCCGACTCCTTTAGCCAAGAGCAATCACTTAGTTTCATACGAGAAAGTTGTGTGTTATCCCAGAACCCACAAACCGCTTTCCAAACACTTTCACATGGCTACATAACAAGACCCAAGGAATGCTCTGTCCAGTCCTGCCTCTACCAGTTTACATCTGTTGAACTTTTAATGGGCAACAACAAACTTTTGTGTGAGAACTGTACCCAAAAACAAATGAAGTGCCAAACGAGAACAAAGTCTACAGGTTAGCAATTTTCATTTACATTTTGTGTATTATGTGTAAAAGAGAATTGTCGGTGGCATTTCCCACAGTTTCTGATACAGAATAATATTATGTATTATTGGAAACTGTGATTAATTTTTTAACTTGCAATGCAAATGCTTACACCTGAAGCACCCAGGCACCTTTGTCCATGTAGCTATATAGGGCTACTTTTTGCTTTTCTGTACCCTTTAGCCTTATGCAAAAAAAAAAAAAAAACTAAAATTTCCCCTACCGATAAGATCTTACTGCTTTTAGAGGAGCAAAAGAACGTATTAAAGGGGAACTATCGCGAAAATGAGAATTTAATATAAGCTTTAGTACACTGAAACAAGACGTTATCTAAATACAATCAATTAAAAATTCTGTACCGTTTCTGAAATAATTAAGTTTATCTTTACTATCCCTCTCTCAGCATATATAAATCTGCTAGGAAAGGAAGCCCCCCTATAAAGGTGGCCATAGACGTAACAATTATGATCGTTCTTGGAAAAGATCTTTCCAAGAAAGATCGTTCGTTTCAATACACACATGTAGAGCTGCATTGTCAGATATACAGGTAGATATACGGGAAGAAACAATAGAATTCTACCTGTACAGTATGTGACGATTCAGCACTAACAATGGCCAATATTTGGGTCCCTTCAAAGGCAACCCGATCAAAATTTTCCGTCCAGCCCGATCGACAAACCGACCGATATCCAAGTATTCTGCCGATATCGGTCGGCTCTTTTTCCACCATACACGCACCGAATATCGGACGAAAATTAGCTTCGTACAATATCTGTGCGTCTATGGTCACCTTAAGTTATATTGGATCTGTCAATAAATATCTCACACCCAACTCCTGCATGAAGACAGAATGAAGAGAAACGGATGCTGAGACGGGGATCGTGACAATAAACTTGATTATTTCAGAAACGATGCAGAATATTCAATCGATTGTATTTAGAAAGTTTCTTATTTCAGTATGCTGAAGCTTATATTACATTTTTATTTTTGCTATAGTTCCTCTTTAAGTAGATAAGCAGGGACACATATGGACATTTATTGAATAGGACTCATTTACCTTTAAAATGTCTTGAAGCCATAAGAACTCTACAATAGTACCAGAGGGATTTTATAACTATATGATTCAAAAGCTTTTATGACTACCATGCCCTATGTCATGATGATAAAAGTACATGATGGAATCATTACCAGCACATGATGGAACATAAAATCACAATTTTAAAAAGTCACTTTCTGTGCCCACGATACCCAATCCCCCAACAACATATGGCATAATGATGGTATGAACAACCAAAAACTCATTAGAGGACTTAACCCACAAGCGACTAATATCATCCACTTACAATGTAAAAATGAAATACAATTTATTAATCTACTGTATATCATAATATACCAGCACAAATAAAAACACCCAAACCCATAAAAATAATGGCACTGCAGATTTGTACACAGTTTTGACATCCTGGGTCATTGTACACGTATATTTAATTACCATTAGGGATTTTTGATGTGGATAGGATAACGATGGTATGGTATCATTGTAGTGGGCTGGTAGGTGCTTTTTGGGCCTCTGTGTACTTGGAATGCCAGGGCCTATTTAGACTCCCAGTCCAGACCTGCGTGCAAGAGTTACTATATGTCTCAATACTGACTTATTAAACCCTTGTATTGATAAGCTGCAGTTGCCCTACAAAGAGAATTTACGTGTATTTGACATGTACCACAGCATTTGCTGCTGCTACAATCCTGACAATTAAAAAAAAAAAAAAAAAGTTATTAGGTCTGCTTATACAGTATTAGTTTTCCTGTGCTGTAATATTCAATTATTCAAAAGTTGTTGTTTTTTCCCCCGCAACTAGATGAGAAGCAGGGAAGTGTTTATACCAATGCTAGGAAACAGCTTTTGATTTCTGCAGCACCAGCTAATCTCATTCTTCACTTGAAAAGGTTCTATCAGGTAAATATGACAGTGTGAAAGTATCACTTACGGCAAACATTGAGGGCAGAGACACACGGTCAGATTCAGGGAGATTAGTCGCCCGGCGACAAATCTCCTCTTCTTCAGGGTGACTAATCTCTCCGAACTGCCTTCCCACCCGCTAGAATGTAAATCATCAGCTGGCACTCGGAGCACTTCGTTTTCCGAAGTCGCCCGAAGTGGAAACGTTGACTCTTAAGTAAATAATTTTGATCCCTTTAATGATTCTTGGTTTGCTATACAGACCAAAACTTTTTAGCTAGTAATCATGAGAAGGGAAACATTTATGTGGGAGGGCTTGGGGGTATATATCTTTTATTGTTCGGATTCCTAATAAGAGCAGGTGTTTAGCCTTTTTGGGAGGCTTTTTTGTTTTTACAATATAGAAGGTTTGCTATCAGAAAGCTGGATAAAATCTCTCTATATATATATATATTTTTTTTTAATAGAATGGCTTAACGCTTCGGAAAATGAACAGACATGTGGATTTCCCTTTGGTTTTAGATTTGGCACCCTTTTGTTCAGCTTCTTGTAAGGTACAGTACATATGTCAACGATATTTGTGGGGGGGGGCTGAAAAAGGGTACTGCAGCTATAGTACAGAGACGTAAGTCCAGCAACAGGTAGAATACCTACAGTGTGAATGATGTATTGTAGCCATTGGTTTTAATTGATTTATAGACTGTCCTTTACCTTCTTTTCTTACCTTCCTCCCACCCTGTTAAAACAGTAGCACACTCATCGGTTTGGCCATCCCCTCCTTTCTACAATGCCTGTAACCATCTCTTACAGTAATCCCCCACCAATGTAGAATCTCTTCCATAGGGAATTGGCCTTGTTTATGAGGGGTGGGTGGAGGTAGGTAGGTAATCAACCTCCATAAAAGCTGGCTAAGAATGCTGGGGGGATGTTATTCAATAACTGCATAGAACGATGATTTGGATTTTTGACTGCAATCCGTGAGTAGCAGTCAGGAGTAGCCTGGTAGTTCCTGAAACATTTCTAAGGTAAACAATTCCAAACCATAACATAAGAGGGACCTTACTGTTCTGTTTGGCACTGGCTTTTCTTTTGTATACTAGGTACAGATAGTCATGTCAGAATATCCTGGTGGAGTAGGCCACCATGTGTTTAATTAGGAAAGGATTTAGTCAGTCTATCATGGGCAGATCAGACGTGGGCCAAGGTTAGATTAACTAGTTATTACTAGTTATTACATATTTACTGACCAGTACATTGCTAGGAAATGTGTAATACAGGCCTGGCCTTGGCTGGTATTTTAGTGATTGCAGGTGGACAAAAGAAGGCCATCTACACCATGTTAAGTTGCTTTCACATTAAGTAAAGGATTTGGTTGAGGCCACTTATAATTACTCCTTCTTCACTGTTATCTTGCACAAGATAACAAAGAGACAAGCTTATCCCTTTCAGCCTTGCTAAAAGTTTCTTAATGCCATAATAATAATTTCTTTATGATAGATCCCCTTAAAAAGTAAAAACACTGAGTCAAAGCTGCCATAATGACCTGTGTTTATTATTATTATTATTATTATTATTGGTTTATTAAACATTATATTGTTATGTGAAGAAGGGGATGTTCCCTTTTCCCTTTGTTATATTGCATGAGTAGATTACTGTGTAGCTGTTGCATGATGCCATGGTATCCCGAATCAGCCCTGGTCATTAGAGTACAACATTGTAATTATTTCTATTAATAATACTCAAACTCAAAGTATTTTTAAGTGTGACCACATAAACATGTCTGTTGCTTTCATTCATATTTTATCATGCCCTAGAGCAGGGCTGGATGGCTGAAGACCTGTAGATTGGAATCAGCTCTCCAGTGCATTTGTATAACCCTCTGCCTCCCAATGGAATCCACTGACTTTTGACATTATTATTTTTTTTAACTTAGCACAGAATCGGTGTTGTATAAGACAACTGGTCCACTATAGGTAAACCATTGCTGCTGTAAAGACACACACAATATTTCAAAGAATAAAGAAAAGGAAACAACTTATGATTTCAGAATATACTTGACGTATTTACAGGTTGATGACTTTTCTTTTCTTATTAATTAGAATATAGTAGAAGACAAATGTGTTCTATACAGTCTGTATGGGATAGTGGAACACAGCGGTTCCATGAGAGGTGGCCACTATACAGCATATGTGAAGATCAGGATGCCTTTCAACAAAGTCAATGAGAAAATGACTGGAAATTACAATTCTATTGGTAATAAACATACTATTTATCATATCAACATACAGAAATGAAGCATGCATTTTGTAGAAATAGAATGTGTGTGTATGTTTTTCCAACATTTTTATTGGGTTTTCCAAAACAAACAAGATTCACTGTTCACAGTGAAAGTTGAGTATGATTAAGCAATTTAACTTCATACATACATCATGCTGATAACAACACAAAGGCATAATAAAATTGTGAAAACATAAAGATTATACATGGCTTATATTAGTGTAATGAGTCCCTTGACCCATACAATAAATGTGTTAATGTTTTAAAGTTTGGGCACTCAGGATCCTGTCTTTATTATATAAAAAAGAACAGTACAGACTGACGTTTTGTGGTCACACAGTACCCCTTTCTTAAAGTCAAACATTTAAAAGAATTACACAAACTATTCCCCACCCCTTTAAAAAGCTGGGAGCAAGTAAATCTACCCTTACACTTTGTCACCTGCACTTTTCACCTTGCCCAACCAGACCCCCCCCCCTCAGGGCCAGAACTAGGAATAGGCAGTGGGGTGAGGGGGTGCACACAGTGAGGACAGGGAATGATGCATGAACTTTCCTTCTCCTTTAAATGCAAGGTTGTTAAAATGTAACTACTTCCATACTTTTCTGCTGCCTTATCCTCTCCCTTTTTCCTTTGTTCTCATCTCTTTAGCTCTCCCTTTCTATCTCCATCTTTATAAGGCCCTTTTTGTGTCGTCTCACTTACCCACTCTATTTTGCACTCTTGCTTTCTTTTCCTCCTTTTTACTGAATAACGCATCCTACACTAAAAAAATGTTTTTTTTTGGTTTTTTTTTTATATATTATTTTAAACCACCACAACATTAGTATTAAAGCCAGGAATCTGAACAAATTAAAGTATTGAAGCATAAATTCAGATTCCTAGTTCTACATGTTTGTTTACATTTTTTTGTGTTTGTTTTGCAGGGCACAGGGATGTCCCAGCATCATCGAGTCAGTGGGTATATGTCAGTGACACACATGTGCAGATGGTATCAGAGTCTCGAGTTCTCTCTTCCCAAGCATACCTTTTGTTTTATGAAAAACTGCACTGATTCAGGTTTCTCAGGCACATTTTTTAAAGGACATGTAAAACCTACATTTTCCTACCATTTATATAAGTTGGTCACATCATTTGTACTGCATACAGCACCTCCATTTGCCAGCACCATCACATTTTCCGAAAACAAACAGCAGCTTTTATCCGGTGGCCATTTTCCCTCTTCACTTCTACACATTCATCAGTAACATTGACATCTGCAAACAGGACATGCATGCAGGGCCAGATTTCCTTCATGGGCACCCCTAGGCTGCGTGGTCCTAGCACCTGTCCACTCGCCCCCAATCCCCCACATGAGCGCACACACTCACCGGAGCACAGGGGACATGCAGCTTAGCCTCAGAAAGCAGCTGGGAGGCATGCTGCCCCTAATATTTTGCTGCCCTAGGCCCGTGCCATTGTGGCCTCTCCACAAATTCGGGCCTGCATGTATGCTGTAAAGTTTATGCAATGCAGAATGCAGGTTTACACAGGTACAGCATAATTTGTTAAAAAGTTCTGCTGGGGTTGAACACTGTAATGGTTAAGCTCATGGTTAGGAAAAAAATAGGATCAGACAGCTAGAGTTTTTATGGGAACCAGCAATGCTATCTCTTCATTGGCTGTTAGACTGGAGGGTGTGTTTAGTAATCTGAGCCAAGAAGAACTGAGCATGCTCATTAGCCAACAGCCAAAGTAAATTCCTGAGGGAGGGGGCAGAGTAGGTTAGAGGAGGAGAAAGATTTCTAATTAAGGCTGCAGCCTTAATGGTTAACCATTTAACAATCAGAATGGCAGATATCTAAAGATTTGAAAGAGGCTGCTCACTGATTATATTTTTGTTGTCCTTTAAAGGGGTGGTTCACCATTAAGTTAACTTTTAGTATGTTATAGAATGGCTAATACTAAGCAACTTTTCACTTGGCCTTCATGTTTTATTCTTGAGTTTTTGAATTATTTGCCTTCTTCTGCCCAGCCTTCAGATGGGGGTCACTGACCCCATTTAAAAAACAGATGCTCTGTAAGGCTACAACTTTAATGTTATTACTACTTTTATTACCAATCGTACTGTTCAGGCCCTCTCCTTTTCATAATTCAGTCTCTTATTCAAATGCACGGTTGGTAGAGTAATTGGGACCCTAGCAACCAGAATTAAATAGCAAACCAGAGAGCTGCTGAATAAAAAGCTAAACTCGAAAACCACATAATAAATAAATGAAAACCAATTGCAAATATTTTTAGAATATCACACTCTACATCATACTAGAAGTTAATTTAAAGGTGAAAACCCCTTTTAAGGCACCCATAGTCCAGTTCAGCTAATAAAACTTGATTAGGTAGCTGAAGGGATGGCGGGTGAAATGCATTGGTCTCTTACCTGGGTTATTTTCATTTATTGTTAGTGGGCTTTCATGTCATTTAGGTTTTGGCTGCTTTCACTTATAAGTAGATAATAATATGCAGAAATTCTGTACAGAATATTGCAAACATGTTTTACTAAATATTCATAAGAGTGTAAAATATGCATGAACCATAAGGTATTTTTGAATAAGTAAAATACAGGTATAGGACCTGTTATCCAGGTAAGGGGTCTTTCTGCAACTTGGATCTCCATACCTTAAGTCTTCTTAAAATGATTTAAAAATTAAATAAAACCAATAGGATTGTTTTGCTTCCAATAAGGATTATTTCATCTTACTTTGGATCAAGTACAAGGTACTGTTTCATTATTACAGAGAAAAACAAAAATAATTTTTAATAATTAGAATTCTTTTATTAAAATGGAGTCTATGGGAGATGGCCTTCCCATAAGTCAGACCATTCTAGATAACAGGTTTCTCAATAACAGATCCTATACCTGCATTCTATATTGGAGGGAAAAAAAGCTACAACTTGTAGGAATAGACTGGATATATTTTAACTAAACAAACTGTTTACTGCTCTTAAAACAAATACAGAATCACACACAAGTGCAATAACAACAGGGCAATTTTTATTCCCAATGGGAAAACTTACCATATTTAAGTGGTATTTATCTTAACTTTATTGTAATATAGACAAGTTTATTTTATTGTGTGCATATTTGTCTATACAAATGTTTGAGAGCAGCCATATTTTTTTGCCTTGGCTGAAGCATACTGTAAGTATAAGTCATATTATCTAAAATGCTTGAAACCTGATAATAGGGCTTATTTGCAGTTACTGGCATGAGCATAAGTGGAGAATAGTGCCTGTGCAAATGTCAAGTTTTTCTAATTCGAATCGAATTTGATTTGAGTTTTCGGCTCATTTAAATTCGTCAGAGTAAAAAAAAAAAAAAAAAGATTTTAGCAACACATTTCGATTGGTCGAATTTCAAATTTATGGCAGTTTATGGGAGTTTTAAAAAACTTCACATGAATTTGAACTTCGACCCTTGATAAATGTGCCTACCCATAAACCTAATAAGAATATTTTCCCACCAGTTTTGATTCATAGAGCTTGGTTACCATCAAGTACAAGTTACATTTTTATCACAGAAAAAACAGGATTTTTGTATTCACCGTTAAATCTGTTTTTCTGTAGTCGAAAGGGGGACACAGGGAATAATGGGGTTAAGCTCTATCCTCCAGGAGGAAGGACACTTGAAGTAATTAAGGGTCAAGCCAGTTCAGGCTTAACCCCCCCACACTATATTGTCATATTCAGTTTGTTCCAAAGCTGCTAACAGCAACTCAATATTAGAACCTTAAACAATAGGCAGAACTAGTAAACTAGGAAACTTATTCAGTAAGAACCGAAAACGGTCCATAGCTCGACACTGGGCGGGAAGTGATGGGGACTTACCAAAGCAGTCCCAGACAACAGGGTGGGGTGCGAGCTAAGACCGGTGCTACCAATTTATATTACTGATTGCAACACCTTCCATCTGAGGGAAGCCTCGGCGGAAGAAAAGGTATCAACCTTGTAAAATTTGGTAAAGCTATGAACAGACGACCAGGTAGCCGCCCCGCAGATCAGCTCCAAGGATGCAGAGTTACGCCATGCCCAGGATGCTCCCACTGCTCTTGTGGAGTGAGCCCGAATCCCCTTAGGTGGTGCTCTTTATTGTCTCTGATCCATCGAGAAATGGATGTTTTTGAAGCGGCTTGTCCTCCACGAGGTCCGGATGGAAGGACAAACAAGGACTTTGAGATTCTGTATGACTTAGAGTGTTCAATGTACCAGTGTAGTGCTCTGACTACATCCAAACTGTGTAGTCGACGTTCTTTGTTATTTTTAGGTTCCGGACATAGGGAAGGAACTATGATCTCTAGGTTCACATGGAATTCGGATACGACCTTTGGAAGGAAGGTCGGTACTGTGCGCATCACAGCCTTATCTCTGTGAAAGGTCAAGTATGGAGATTCACATGACAGAGCTTTTTGTTCCTCCCTGGTGATTTATGTACGGCATTGTGGTTACATTGTCACTCTGTATGCGGACTGCCTGTTCTCGAAGGAGGTGCGTCCACTGATTGAGGGCTAACTTCACGGCTCTTAGCTCCAGGATATTTATCGGTAGTTTGGACTCTGCAGGAGACCAAAGACCTTGTGCTGACTGACTTTCCCATGTTGCCCCCCAGCCGAGGAGGCTGGCGTCTGTGGCTATCACCCTCCACTCCGGAGTCGCCCATGACTGTCTGATGGCTAGGTTGTCTGGATTCAGCCACCACTGGAGTGCCTCCCGTGTTGTTTGAGCCAACTGGATGGGTCGAGTCAGAGGTCCCCTTTCCAGGTAGACCGGATACTGTCTTGACATTGACGTAGATGGATCTGTGCAAACGGAACTGCCTCGATGGCCGACACCATAGTCCCCAGTATTTGCATTGCTCTGTGCACTGTTGTTGTATGACTGGATAGTAGGGCCTGGGCCTGAGTCCTGATCTGCTTGTCTAAGGGAAGGCTCACAGTCTGTGAAATGGTATTGAAGTCTAGACCCAGGAAGGTCATCCGATGATTCGGATTCAGGTTGGACTTTGACCAGTTGATGGTCCACCGAAACTCTGCAGTAGAGAAACTGCCTTGTGAAGATCCTCTCTGGCCTTCTCGTCTGATCCGGCCTTCAGAAGTAGGTCGTCTAGATAGGGTGTCACTGATATTCCTTGCAATCGCAGGGCTGCTGCCGTCACTGCCATCAGTTTGGTGAACACTCTGGGGGCCGAGGAAAGGCCGAACGGAAGTGCTACAAACTGGTAATGCTTGTTCTTGAAGGCAAAACAAAGGTAACGATGGTGCAGCAGCCATATTGGAACGTGGAGATAGGCATCTTTGATGTCCCGGGACAACATTAACTAACCCTGTTCCATTCCACATATCACTGATCTCACGGTTTCCATCTTGAAACGTGTTGGGGCGAATGAATTTGTTCAGACCCTTGAAGTCGAGGACTGGTCCTTATTGGGTACTGTGAAGAGATTTGAGTAGAAACCGGAGAATCTCTCTGGTAACGGAACAGGTATGATAACTCCTGATTTTTCCATCCTTTCTATGCAGTCTAGAAAGAGCCCCTATTTTGTGGGGTTGGAGGGCACTCTGGACATAAAAAAACCTCCTGGGTGGTATTGTTGCCAGATCTAGATGGCATCCCTCTGAAACTATTTCCTTGACCCAGGCATCTGAAGAGTGATGAAACCATTCCTCCCAGAATTGTAGCAATTTTCCTCCGATCCGTTCTGACGATTCCGGAGGGAGTGCCCCCTCAGGTCGATGCGGGCTTGTCTGACGATTTCTTGTTGTGGGGTCTGTTGGTCTTCCATGGAGGGCGAGTTTTGTCATTGGTTTTGGAGCGGAACTGGGATCTTAGTGGCGGGCTGTTCCGTTGCGTGAACCGGCCACTTTGGCCACGAAAAAATGTTCCCCTCCTGTTGGCTGAAGAAGCTCTACTCCTGTTCTGAGGGAGAAAAGTGCTTTTGCCTCCCGTTGCCTGGGAAATACTCTTTTCAAGTTCCTCTCCAAATAGTTTCTGGCCCTTAAATGGAAGCGAAGTTAGCGATTTCTTGGAGCTAAGATCAGCTGACCAATTTTTAAGCCATAGCGTCCTACGTGCAGCTATAGATAGTGCCGATGTGCGAGAAGTGAGCTGTGAGGAGTGTAAGGTGGTGTCGCAGAGATAGCTGGCTGCCTATGCAATTTTTTGTGCGGATGACTAGTTCTGTTCTGGGAACACCTCCTTGAATGTCATTGATAAGTGATTCGGACCATGCTTGAATGGCTGTAGACACCTATGCGGAAGCAAGACAGGGGCGTAGTGTTTATCCTGCAGTGGAATAAATGGCTCTCAGGCAGGCCCAGACTGGCAATCTGTGGGTTCTGGCAAATGCCAGAGGGGCTTCTATAAGGTGCCATAGAAAGTCAGTATTTAGTGGGCTGATTGGGCCTCTGTGTGGGCTGATTGGGCCTCTGCGTGGGCTGATTGGGCCTTTGTGTACCTGAAATGCCAGGGCCTATTTTAATTCTCAGTCCGGACCTGCTCTCAGGAATCCCTCTAGCCGTCTGTCTGAAGGATCCTTGAACGCTGCTGCATCAATGACAGGCAGTGTGGTAGACTTAGATAGTCTGGACCCCGGGTCGTCTACCACTGGTGGGTTTGACCACTTATCAACAAGTTCCTTAGGAAAGGGATATGACCTAGTGAACTTCTTGGTCGCATGAAACTTTCATTCAGGTGCATTCCATTCATCTTGGATGATATCAAGCAGTTGTTCATGTTCTGGGAAACAGACTGTAGTCTTGTGCTGCCTTTTGAAGAGGCTATGTGCTTCCCCATGTTTCTGTGTCTTTTGCGAAATATTCAAAACCTCAAGCACCCCTTTGATGATACGGTCTACCTCATGGGGACTATCCTTGTCTCTGCCCTCACCTTGCTCCTCCTCCTCTGCAGAAGATGAGTGGGCTAAGGAAAGTTCGCCTTCTGAATGTGATGATATTTGTTCTGGGGTTGAATCCTCAGATAACACTTGGGCTGCAGAATCACCTTTATTGTCGTCTGGACGTTTTCGCTTGCCACTGGGTTTATGTTGAAGCTTAGCTAATGCCTTGCCTAAGTTGTCTGCAATGGTCGGGAGTCCCTGTAGAGAGGCCAGGGACTGGGATAGCTGTATTGCCCAAAGAGGGGGGTGACTCTGCTGAAGGTCCTGGGACGGGGTCTTGAGCGCCCTGTGTAGCATCGTCTTGGTTCTCATTCTGTGTCTCAGAATCAAGTGCTGCTCCCTGCCCCATGGTGCAAGATCTGCAAAGAGGCCCCCCCTGCGTCCCTTGGAATTTTTGAAGGCACTTGGTGCAAGCCAAATACCTCACCTTTGCTGTGTGGACTTCCCCCCCGCCCTGGTGAATAACCCCCCTGGTTTACGTTCTGCCATGAGAGTAGAGGTTGCGGGGTTAGCCAGGACCAGCGTGTTGCCTAGTGTACATGAGAGCTCACCGTGACATGCTGCCAGATCGCGGGTATGTGAACAAACTGGCCCCTGGAACGCATATGCATGCCACCCGGCGTGCGCCCAGGAAACAGCCCGCGGAGATGGAGGAGGGTCTGTGGTATGCAGTTGCGTTCCAGTCCCACTGCTGAGTGCTGGCACCCCAGGCCTACAGATGGATGTCCCTCTTGAGGCCGCCTACTGACTGTGCAGTGCGCTTTTGGGGATGTACATGAAAGAGTGCCAGGCCAAACCGAGCTAAACGGGTAGCAGTAGCCGGAATTGTGTGTGTAGAGAGACACACACACACACACACACACACACACACACACACACACACACACACACACACACACACACACACACACACACACACACACACACACACTCACTCACTCACTCACTCACTCACTCACACACACCCCACACCACTCACACACACCCCACACCACTCACACCCACACCACTCACACACACACACACACTCACACACACACACACACTCACACACACACACACACTCACACACACACACACACTCACACACACACACACACTCACACACACACACTCACACACACTCACACACTCACACACACCACTCACACACTCACACACACCACTCACACACTCACACACACCACTCACACACTCACACACACCACTCACACACTCACACACACCACTCACACACTCACACACACCACTCACACACTCACACACTCACACACACACTCACACACTCACACACACCACTCACACACTCACACACACACTCACACACTCACACACACCACTCACACACTCACACACACCACTCACACACTCACACACACCACTCACACACTCACACACACCACTCACACACTCACACACACCACTCACACACTCACACACACCACTCACACACACACCACTCACACACACACCACTCACACACACACCACACACACACACACCACTCACACACACACCACTCACACACACACCACTCACACACACACCACTCACACACACACCACTCACACACACACCACTCACACACACACCACTCACACACACACCACTCACACACACACACACCACTCAGATATGAAGACAAATGACCAGCAACACCGAAGTATTTTGTGAATGATCAAAGTGTATTAGAAAATCACATGTAAAGCTTTACATGCGATTAGGGAGAAGTCACTTACCCCCCACACCAGCTAGACCTTCTGTACTAACAATACTGCAGGTAGACGTCTGGGTGTTCGGTATAGCCCCAGGCTAGTGAATGCCCCTGGTGGGAATCTCCTCATAGGGGCTAATCTTTTAAAAACAGGTATTCCTGTTTTTGGTATCACCCCTGGTGTCCGTTACAAGCTAACGGCAAAATCATCTGACAGGTTTTTGTCCATCCTCCCGGTAGCAGGACACTTGAAAAACTGAATATGAGAAGTACAGTGTGTGGGGTTAAGTCTGAACTGGCACGCCCCTTAATTACTTCAAGTGTCCTGCCTCCTGGAGGATGGAGCTTAACCCCATCATTCCCTGTGTCCCCCTAAGACGACATAGAAAAGGACATTTTTTTTAATTGTAGAATTATTTGTTTAAAACAGACTCTATTGGACATGGCCTTCCCTTAATTTGGAGCAGTCTAGATAGAAAAGAAATGTTTGCAGAAAAATATGCCCTTATAATTTCCCATGTGGGGAGATTGGAGTTCAATAGGTATTTTTTGTTTGGAAGATTCTTGGAATGAGAGCTGGGTGACCTTTGCATACATGTGAAGCTTTTGGAAGCTTAATGAGTCTTATTACATTTTGCAGCACAAATAGAAGGTTTAAACCATAAAAATGTCAGGAAATAGTTTACTCATACCTAAACCTCTATATTGTGCTTGCCATCCCTATATGGCTCACAATTGTATTAGAAGTGATTATTGTTTTACTGTTTTTAACATTATCCATTATAATACTCTTACAGGAAATACAGATGATTTGAAATAAATTTATCTAGCCAAAAGCATACCTCATTATGCATCCAAGCAATCTTGCCCTGGTTAAGCAATGAGTACTGCCTTTGTTTTTACTGGGAATGGCTGTTCAGACATCCTAGGCCGATGCTGCATGTTAAGGGCTTATTCCAGTGTTAAGTAATGAAAGTCTAGGTCATTTACATTGTACTGTATATTTATCAACATAAACATTAATATTTTTATATAAAGAACTTGTATGAAAAGGTATGTAGTAATGGTTGATTAAAAGGAATGTGTCAAAAACCTTGTGTTGGTTCTTATTTAAAAACATGCATGAAAACTTGAAGCAATAATAGTCATGTTCTTGAAGAGCCTCCCTGATTTCTTTAAAGGGATACTGTCATGGGAAAACATGTCTTTTTCAAAACGCATCAGTTAATAGTGTTGCTCCAGCAGAATTCTGCATTGAAATTTGTTTCTTAAAAGAGCAAACACATTTTTTTATATTTAATTGAATTGAAATGTGACATGGGGCTAGGCATATTGTGAGATTCCACTCTGCCCCCAGTGATGTGACTTGTGTTCTACATAGTAACATAGTAAGTAAGGTTGAAAAAAAGACACATGTCCATCGAGTTCAACCTTTTTTTTATTAACTACCTATCTGCCAGTTGATCCAGAGGAAGGCAAAAAACCCATCTGAAGCCTCTCCAATTTGCCTTAGAGGGGGAAAAATTCCTTCCTGACTCCAAAATGGCAATCGGACTAGTCCCTGGATCAACTTGGACTATGAGCTATTTCCCATAACCCTGTATTCCCTTACTTGCTAAAAAGCCATCCAACCCCTTCTTAAAGCTATCTAATGTATCAGCCTGTACAACTGATTCAGGGAGAGAATTCCACATCTTCACAGCTCTCACTGTAACAAACCCCTTCCGAATATTTAGGCGGAACCTCTTTTCTTCTAATCGGAATGGGTGACCTCGTGTCAGCTGGAAAGACCTACTGGTAAATAAAGCATTAGAGAGATTATTATATGATCCCCTTATATATTTATACATAGTCATCATATCACCCCTTAAGCGCCTCTTCTCCAGCGTGAACATCCCCAATTTGGCCAGTCTTTCCTCATAGCTAAGATTTTCAATACCTTTTACCAGCTTAGTTGCCCTTCTCTGTACCCTCTCTAATACAATAATGTCCTGTTTGAGCGATGGAGACCAAAACTGTACGGCATATTCTAGATGGGGCCTTTCAAGTGCTCTATACAGTGGAAGAATGACCCCCTCCTCCCTTGACTCTATGCCCCTTTTAATACAGCTCAAGACCTTATTTGCCCTTGATGCTGCTGACTGGCATTGCTTGCTACAGCCAAGTTTATCATCTACAAGGACTCCAAGGTCCTTTTCCATAATGGATTTGCCTAGTGCAGTCCCATTAAGGGTATAAGTGGCTCTGATAAACATCAGTCACTCTTTACTGATGTATGACAAGTTGGAGTAATATCAGCCCCCCCCAGCAGCCTTACAACAAAACAATGGGAAGATAACCAGATAGCAGCTCCCTAACACAAGATAACAGCTGCCTGGTAGATTTAAGAACAGCACTCAGTAGTAAAATCCAGGTCCCACTGAGGCACATTCAGTTACATTGAGTAGGAGAAACATCAGCATTTCTGAAACGACCAGGCAAAATGACTGGAGATGGCTGCCTACACACCAATATTACAACTAAAAAAATACACTTCCTGGTTCAGGAATGAAATTTTATGTTGTAGAGTGAGTTATTTGCAGTGTAATTTAGAAATAAAGACTTCTATATTTACTCACTCTTTTGTTAACCTCCTTAAAAGAAACTAATGGGAAAAGGCAAGCAGAAAAATAGCTGGATTTATCAGTTACAGTTTATACTGTAGTTATAACCTGATTAATTTCAAAGGAGGTATACTAAATGAGTGACATAACAATCTATCGTCAGTTTCTGAATGAATTAGTATGTATTTTATTCTGAGAAGATTGCAGAATAGCTGAAGCTGTAGGGGGCTTTTTTTGTTTAATATTGTTGGTAGAAGGTAGAGTATGTATAATGTACACTGATATACGATCAGCCCATGCTGATGTTAGTATGCAGGGCCATCCTCATTGCAGGACAGTCATCCTGGGCCCGGCGGGTTTGAAGTCTGAAGTGGGTCCCAGCTGTGCCACATTCCCTGATTAGCTAGGCCCCCTATTAGCTAATACTTGCCCACTAGCCAGCTTTAAATGAATTTGTGGCCAGTCAGCTTTAGATTCATTGGTATCCAGCTGGCTAACCCTATGTGTTGTGTCCTATGCTTATGTATATTGCCAGTACACATGGGACTCTGCTACCCTACTATTAGAAATCATGGGGCCCGGTACAACAAAATTATCAGGGCACCCCTCCCCCCCAGGGGACTAATGGTTAACACACTTAGGGGCTTGGGGCCCTAATGGTCCCAGGTTATACATTAAAAAGAAAGATATTCCCAGAATCACCAATTGTTGTGCTGTAGTTCAGCTGGCAGGCCCTAAGTATTTGTTCAGTAAGTTTTATTAATTAAAGAGGGGAAATGAGGAGGTGCAATTTAGACAGGTTAATTTCCATTTTCTTTAATGTAACTTTAAGGACCCGGCCATAATGCACTTTCATGGGCCCTCTTGCTGTCAGGAAACTGCAGGTTTGGGAAGGGAGGGCATGATCTTTTGACTACACAGCTCTATGTAAGTTCATTGGAGAGTCGCTTTCCTTCAGCCTATGCAATCCTCGTTCGACTTTATTTTTCTAATATTGAAGTTTAAACTTTTTTTTTTTTTCTACTTCTCATGTCTGCCTAGAGCAGCTCTGGGAAGGGGATCACTGACTCCTCTAAATTGTTCTAAATTATCTTTGGCCCTGCTGAGCAGAATCCCTGAGTATGTGATGTGCGGGCCAACCCGAAGGCCATGGGACCTAGTGCCCCACTTCTGCAGTTTGAGCTCCTAGTTATATACTTAAGCACCGATGTGACCCACCATCTTCCATGGTGCGGGTGCAGGTGTATAAGTAGGAGCTCACGGCGGGTTAGGATCGGGTGCGGGTCCAGGTTTTCTCAACCCACACAGCACTACCCCGAGTTTCATTAAAGGCAGCTGTTAGAATTGATACTAATTGATATAATAGTTGCTAACACCATAGATGCTGCTGCTGTGAAATGTATCGACTATTGTAGTAAATAGTAACATTGCACATATTCTACACCTAGATCACTATGGTGCCCTCCTGAAACACCAGAGAATGGAACTTTAAACTTACATTTTAGAAAAATAAAAAATAGAAAGCAATTTATTTTTGGTGTATTATGTGAAACCCACTAAACTGAAAATGGGTTTGGAAGGTGAACAAGCCCTTTAAGAACCAAAGTTTATTCCCCTTAGAAAGTTTCTGTTGTTATGTCTTCTTGTACATTTAACTTTTAAGTGTCGGACTGGCCCACCGGGATAACAGGAAAACTCCAGGTGGGCCCAGATGTCAGTTTGGAAGGTGAACAAGCCCTTTAAGAACCAAAGTTTATTCCCCTTAGAAAGTTTCTGTTGTTATGTCTTCTTGTACATTTAACTTTTAAGTGTCGGACTGGCCCACCGGGATAACAGGAAAACTCCAGGTGGGCCCAGATGTCAGTGGGCCTCTTGGTTCTAACCATTTTGCCTATTTTATAGTCATTCCCTATTTCTTTTTAGGAACAAAGAGGCTTAATAATGGAATAATAGAATATTGTATGCAAAGAAAAGAGACTAGTAGATTAGGTGGGTGAATGAGAAGTGGAGGTTTGGAAAGTGGGCCCTCAGCCTAAATTTATCTGGTGGGCCCCTGGCATCCCAGTCCGACACTGGACATAATCTCATACAATGCTGGGTCTAAGGTTGAGGATGCACAAGGCAAGCTCCTGCCTGGATCACCATAAAAGCCTCTCTAAAAGGGGGAAATGTACATTTTATTTTACTGTGGGTATATTTTATTATGAATGTTCATTAGACATAAGAGCAGTCTTATTTTCAGCAAATTCATAATTATATTAGAAGCTAGGTTGTGTGGTGACTACTGGAACAATAGGAAGTTTGTTATACATGTTCATGACCAAAGCCAGGACATAGTTGAGGAGTGATGAAAACAGTTCTGTGTAACCATTAATAGAAATAACTTGTATGGCAGCTATTCATTGGCCTAAGACTCAATTAGTTGGATACCAAAGAATATAAGATAGTGTATGGCCCCCCAGTGTCGCCATAAGGGGGGAACTGGGGGACAATTGTCCTGGGCCTCGTCTATTCAGTGTTAAGGGGGGGGCCTGGCTGTGCTTCCTGGATTAGCCGGGCCCCCATGAGCTGAAGTAGGAGCCAAAAGGAGCCAAGCCGACAAAGGGAGTTTACTGAAATGTAAATTCCACTAAACACAATGTATCTTTTAAACCCCTGGTCACCAATGGTATTTTTTTAAACTTTTATGGAGGGACCAATGTTTTTTTTTTTGTTACTTATGGGCTGGGCCTTGGAGCCCAGATAATTCTGATGGTGGCCCTGATGATGGAGAAGGTAACCTATATGTTGTGGATACAGTTGCCACCTGGCCGGTGCTGGTAAAGATGATGGCTGATCCCAATGTTAGGCTGATATTTTTTTTCCAGAAAAGGTGGCCACCCTAATCATGGATGCAAGGGTGAACAGAGAACGAGAGCATCTGCAATTTAAAAGGGTGCTTCAACTTTAACAGCTTTTTGAACCAAGTAGGCCACGTGATCTGCATTTGGTAGTCATTTTTTCTGGCGTTTAATCCCATTCGAGAGCTGTAGGCATAGGAAGAAGCCAAACAATTCAAAAAGTTGCTGAGAACTGCCTCTCATGTAACACTTAAAAGTTAATTTCTATCTCTCAATATAAAGCAGCAAAACACATTTTGTAACAGAAAAAAATAAGCGTAAGAGGCTTTTATGGTTAAAAAAAAAAAAAGACACTCTAATACTGGCTTCATAACTGTAATATTAAGACTCAATGCGCACTCATTCCGCTTGCTGCCAGCGGCACCACCTCAGTGTTACTTATGACACGGGAGAAAGGGGCGTGCGCTTCCTCTCAGGCCCGTCTAGTCTCTGTGGTGGTGAGTTCCGCTGATGAACGCACGGGCGCCATATTGTTTGCAAGGGAGAGGAAACATTTGGTTTGGTCGCTGTAATATCTCCTGAGCAGAAGCAGAGCAAGACGGACGCTTAAGGCGCACACTACTCGGCGCGTTGATAGAGAGATATATGTAAGTTAAGCTGTGGAGATAAGATGTCAATGATGCGAGTTCCAGCAGTAAGACAGATTTAGGCCTGAAGCCTTAGTTTAGGGGCGGGCTACTACGCGGCGCCTTTTCGCACAGATTTTTCACTGGTGCATATTTTGCCCCAGAGTTTCCAATATACGGGTATTTGAGTGCGGATAGAAGTGGGAGCCGTGTGGAGTCCTGTTGGGCGGGACGGAGAGGTGCTTCACGTGCGGCGGTCTATGTTCTGTAGAAGCTTTTCTATTGACATTACATGGCTTTATACACCGTAAGTGAGCACTACTTTCAGCCGAAATGCAGCTGGATCGGGTCATTTCCCGGATGTTATCATGTAGATTGCTGCAATGCAATAGCATGTGGTACAATGTAGCCTTTCCACTTTGGCATGGCGGCTTTAGTATCATTTCAGCTTTCTCTTCCAAGTCAGCATTGCCTTTTTGTTGTCCCAATACTTCTCTGAATGAAATTGGCTGTATTTTGACATTGGAATACAAGATAAGCCATTCACTATTCAGCTGACTGCCCTAGTGCAGGCCTGACCCTGTAATGTCTCTCACATGCCTACATGTATCTCTCTCCAGCTATAGAATCCTGCCAAATGGGACTTTGTGCCTGTTGTAACTCAGTGTGTGGGGACAACCATTGCAAATGAGCCCTTATTTTAAAGCTAGTGAGAATTGCCTGCCATTTTCAAAATCAGACTGCAAACCACATTTTTGCTTGAATTCGCTGAACACCAGTAAACCAAAAGTAATGGCAGAAATGGGCAGGGGAAAGAACGTGCTGTATAGAATATCCATAAGCCAACCTACACTTGTACCTGTTAGTCTAGTCCTTCCTACAGGTTACCTGCTTTTTCTGCTGCAAAGCAACTTATTTGTAAATGTTTAATCACATTCACATTTTATTTCACTTTTTTTTTTTAAAAAAACGTAAGAACAAAGAAAATAGTAGTAGTAGCATGTGCAAGCATCAGGGGAGATTGTAGCCCCTGCGCTACCCTGAGGTGACTTTTACAATGCCGTCCATCTCCCTTACCCATCAATTCTTGACTTTCCTGCATGAGTGGGGCTACATTGCTATGAGCCAAATCATTCTTCTCTTTTGGTTTTTGCTGCCCCAGGTAACTTGCAGGGTGCTGCCTCCTGAGGCAATGTCCTTACCTTGTCTCATGACACCCTAGTAAGTAAATATTTAATCACTCTTTTTTTGGCAGAGATCACAGCTTGTAAACATCTTTTGTATCCAGCCAAGAGTCCTTATTATAGAGATTTGTGCCCACTTATTCTTGCAGATCACTTATAATTGATATATTATCTTGCATGTATATCTGCCCACAGTTTTTCAATGATGCTTAATTGCAAAACCTTTAGCTTGCTCTTTAAGTAGCTCATGGTGGTTTTTGAGGTATGTTTAGGATCATTTAGATCAGGGGTCCCCAACCTTTTTTACCCATGAGCCACATTCAAATGTAAAAAGAGTTGGGGAGCAGCACAAGCATGAAAAAGTCCCTTGGGGTGCCAAATTGGCTATTTGGTAGCCCCTATGTGGACTGGCAGTCTACAAGAGGCTCTGCTTGGCATTATACTTAGTTTTCTTGCATCCAAGCCTGGAATTCAAAAATAAGCACCTGGTTTGAGGACATGGACAGCAACATCCAAGGGGTTGGAGAGCAACATGTTGCCCAGGAGTATAAGTTCAAAACGGAGGACAAAAGGACAATATGCAGGATAACTGCCAATGTGCAATTTTATTGCTATCCACACGATATGTTTCGGGCATCACAGGCCCTTTCTCAAGTGTTGCCCACGAGCTACTGTTTGGGGATCACGGATTTAGATCATCAGTCTCCAACCTTTTTTTTTTTTTACCAGTGATCCACATTTCATGAAAAATTTTGGAGACGACACAACCATGAAAAAAATTCTTAGGGGGTGCCCATACGCAACAAAACTTACCTCCAAGTCATAAATCCAAAAATAAGCACTTGATTGAGGCCACTGGGAGCAGCTTCAGAGGGCTTGGTGAGCAACATGTTGATCTCAAAGGGGTTGTTCACCTTACAAACACTTTTTTCAGTTCAGTTGTTTTCAGAGTGTTCCCCAGAAATAAAGACTTTTTTCAATTACTTTCCATTATTTATTTTTTACTGTTTTTCCAAAATCTTACTTTAAAGTTTAAGGCCCCTGTCTCAGTAATTCAGGCGCACTCTAAATTGTTACAATTTTGCAACATTTAGTTTCTCAGCATCATCTCTGGAGTACTAGCAACTATTGTATCAATTCTAACCGCTGCCTGTAATGAAACCCAGAGACTACTCAGCAGGTATAAAGGTAAGAAATGTATCAACTAAATGTATCCATTTAGAAAAGTTTCTAGGGTCGGCGAACCCCCCTCCCAGAGCTGCTTCAGAAGGTGAAAAATTACACTTCAATATTAGAAAAACCATCACACAGAAAATAGAAAGTCATTGGAAAAAGTTATTTCTGGTGATCTAGCTGAAAACAACTAGTTGTTTGAAGGTGAACCATCCCTGGTGGAACTAAAGTCTTCCTCGTAAGGTAAGAACATGAAGTTCTTTCACAAGAGGATCATGACTTCTTCCACTGATCTGAGTAGACAGGAGAATACAAAAATTTAAGCTGTGCTTGGGTTATATTGTTCCTTTAGAGCAGGGGTGCCGAAAAGGTAGATTGGGATTTACCAGTAGACCTTTAGCTTTTGATCAGTAGATCTCAAGACACTGCCAACAAACTGCTTGTCTAAATCACCCTCTTATTTCATGCTTTTCATTCAGATATTTATCATGTTAAATAAATATTTAAGTAATATTTTCCATGGAACAGAATGCTAACAATGCTTTTATGGTTGTAGATCATAATGGGACATCGTCACTAAAAGTAGACCTCGTATTCGTAAAGTATGGACACTCTTGATGTACATTTGCAGGCAATCATAGCTGTCACTATGAAGAAAGCATTAGATATGACAGTCATATTATGATATGAAAGGAGTGGTTCACCTTAACATTTAGTATGTTCTATAATGGCCAGTTCTAAGCAACTCTTGAATTGGTCTTCATTATTTATTAGCAACTCTTGAATTGGTCTTCATTATTTATTTTTTTATATATTTTTTTAATTATTTGCCTTCTGACCCTTTCCAACTTTCAGATGGGGGTCACTTACAAATTTATTGTTACTTTTTCTTACAGTATATTACTATTCAGACACTCCCCTAATTATATTTGTCTCTTATTCAAATCAGTGCATGGTTGCTAAGGTCATTTGGACCCTATCAACCAGATTGCTGAAACTGCAAACTGGAGAGCTGCTGAATAAAAACTAAATAGCTCAAAAACCACAAATAAAAAATGAAAACCAATTGCAAATTGTCTCAGAATATCACTCTCTACATCAGTGATCCCCAACCAGTAGCTCGTGAGCAACATGTTGCTCCCCAACCCCTTGGATGTTGCTCTTAGTGGCCTCAGAGCAGGTGATTATTTTTGAGTTCCAGGCTTGAAGGCAAGTTTTAATTGCATAAAAAACAGGTGTTCTACCAAACAGAGGCTCCTGTAGGCGGCCAGTCCACATAGGGGCTACCAATAGTCAATCACAACCCTTACTTGGCACTAACTAGGAACATTTTTCATGCTTGTGTTGCTCCCCAACTCTTTTTACATCTGAATGTTGCTCACGGGTGGAAAAAGGTTGGGGACCCCTGCTCTACATGATACTAATAGTTGCCTCAAAGGTGAGCAACCTCTTTAATTACTTTAACTGCAGTTGTTAGTGGGCATCAGGGGGCCGAAAATGCAACCCTTGGTTGTTTTCTGTTTTCTGAGAGAATCCGCCTTGTGTCAAATTACCTGTTCTCCAGTGTATCTTGTAGCTATTTTGCTTTTTCTGCCTGGCACTATTTATAGTGCCAGTAGAACTAAATATAAATAGTACTGACATTTTAAGCAGTGTTTTTAATTTTTGCATTGTTTTCATAGCAGCAGTAATAACCAAAATAATTCAAATCCAAATTTTGCAAATTATTGGTCCTGTCATGTTCAATGTAGCCTGAATGTGGCTGTGCACTGGCTGAACTTCCGGGAAGCCAAACAGTTGGCCCGAGAGTCAAACTGATATTTGTTTTGTAGTTTTGCCTTCCAAAGGAATTGCCAAATACCACTGTTAACTTCAGTCTAGCTTTTGACCCAAACTAGCAAATCATAACCGTTTGTGTGGATGAACTTCTACATGTGTCTGAAACTTTGTGACCATGATTGTAATCTGAATATTTTGACCCTGCCCATATTCTTATTTTCTTGATTTACTACAATGTTTAATTTTAAATATTATTTACCAAAATATTTAATTCTAGGTATATCTTTTGAGAAAAGTTAGCAGGGATGTGGGATCAAAGTGGACAACCATGGCAACAATGGCCATTAAATCAGCAGCAGTGGATGGAGTCATTTCAGCAGCAGCAGGATCCAAGTAAGTAGACGATCCAGCATTTAGTGGTGTATTAAGCATATTTTGAGATTACTCTTTAAAAGTAAATGTAAAGTGATTCGTATGAGTTAACATGTTAAGAACAGATAAATACGGTACTTTGAGTCCATTCATTTCCACTGCACCGGATGCAGAGCACTAGTAAATTCTGCTCTGTGTCTGTTGTAGGTCCCCATATGTTCCATGTCAGCACTGCTTTAATAATACTTTTGCTGAAAAAATTGGGAAAAAACTGTTGATGTGAAAGAAACTAATTTTTACTACCTACTCCTTCCCTCTGATAAAGAGCAACAGGATACTGGTTTATTGATTACCATCAGAGCTGCTTCTAGTTATCATAATGGGTCTCTACTTCCAGGGCCCTCCACAATGTCTTAAAGGCTATTATTTTATGATATTTGACTGTCACTTGCCACAGGAAGTAAGTGCTAGTTTGAGTGTTCTTCTAAACCTGTTTTGTGTTTTCCAGGCCAGATAGACTGGGCTGCTTTAGCACAAGCGTGGATTGCTCAAAGAGAGGCAACTGGACAAGGAGTAGTTGAGCAGCAACATTTGATGCCTAATGGTCAGGATCTTCCACCAATGGAGCCAGGGCCTAACAATCATGCTAGTTTTCAGGGAGATCTAAACTTTAATAGAATGTGGCAGCCTGGTAAGTATTTTGAGATTTTGTTTGTTTAAACATTAGTAGTGTAGCTGTATGTGGTTATTTTGTTAAACTATAACTATTGCATTAAATGTAGCAATATTTAATTTTTGCAGAATGGGGAGGTATGCATCATCAACCACCTCCACATCACCCTCCTCCTGAACAGCCCTGGATGCCCCCTGCTCCAGCTCCAATGGACGTTGTTCCTGTACCTGAAGACAGCAATAGTCAGGACAGTGGAGAGTTTACAGTTGAAAACAGACATATGTTTAACCAGAATAATCACAACTTTGGGGGACCTCCTCCTGAAAATTTTCCAGTGGGACCAGTGAATCAGTATGATTATCAGGTGAAAAAAATTGTTACTTTTCACATATACTTACACATTGTAGAGGGTTTTTTTTAAATGAAAAACCTTAACAAAATGTTACATCTTACTTATTTGAAGATGAGCAGTTTTCTTATGCCTCAACACTGTCTGTACTGCTTCACACTTTTTTTTCTTTTTGTTCAACAGCATGGTTCAGATTTTGGTCCTCCAGCAGGATTTCACCCACCCTATTGGCAACCGGGACCACCTGGACCCCCAGGTCCCCCAGCTCCACCTCCAAACCGCAGGGAAAGGTCCTCTTTTAGAGAGAGGCAACGTTCACCTGTACCTGTTCCTCCTAAGCAAGAGCCTTTACAGATTGGTATGTTGACAATCTTTGGCCTACATGTTATACATCAATTGGGAGTCCACACCTGATCTCCATCTAATTAAGCCCAAGGGACTCGCCCCAGTTCTCAGGCAATCACGTACAAAAAATTCCTTTATCCAAAGATAACTGTCCCAAGGCTTATTTCAGTAAAAAAAATTCACTTTATTTAAATTAGCATTTCGCACCTTCCGGAAGGTGCGAAACGCGTAAGGTGGGCCTGGTGGGGTGAGTTTGTATCCAAATTTTTAATGCTAATTTAAATAAAGTGAATTTTTTTTACTGAAATAAGCCTTGGGACAGTTATCTTTGGATAAAGGAATTTAATCTTTGGCCTACCTCATCTTCAAACTATTCTAATATTTTGTGGGTTATTCTTTTGATAGATTTCTCTTTCAATGTCTTTGTTTCATTTGACTAAAATATGAAAGAATGAGTTAGCGAAGTAATGTAGGTAGGGATAATGTTGCAGACAAGAGGATGGGAAATCATTTCACTTTGCATCACATTGTCCTCTATATGTGTGTGTGACAAATGTCACTACCACTGTCCACACTTCAGAAAATAAAAAAAGCTTTACCTACAGTGAAGTATGCTGGTGTTTTGTAGCATGCTGTGGGTCTGGTTTTCAGGTGGGCCTCGGAAGTTTCGTAAAATACTAATTAGAGCAGATGGTGCAAACTACTGTAAAATAACCCATTATGTGAAAACTGATATAATTCATCTTACAGCAGGCAAGGGCAAAGTAACTTTTTAGTGACTCGATCATAAGAAGACCTGTAAAGAAACATTGAAGTCTGACTTGTGGCACATTGTGAGATGGAACAAGCAGGAAGCAATTACTTACAATTACATTTACAAATAATTTTAAACCGTTGCAGATATTGAATGCTTAGTAAAGTTTCTACTATATTGTACTAAAAGCTAATTTAAACCATGTTTTAAAACTAGCTTTCATTTGTATAATAATGTAATGTGTTCTTGATTTATTTACTTTTTATATGACTATAAGATGCGGTTAAGAGAAGAACGCTGCCAGCTTGGATTCGTGAAGGACTTGAAAAAATGGATAGGGAAAAGCAGAAGAAGTTGGAACGCGAGAGAATGGAACAGCAACGTTCACAGATGAAAAAAGAGAGAAATAACCATGATTACACTGAAGATGAAGATGGTCCTCATTTGCCCCAAAAAAGCAAGTTTGTAAGTGTAAAACAGAAATAAAGTCGATGTATGGATATGCTTTTATTTAATGCCACTTAGTTGGGTGGCTTAGAGAATAGGTGCAAGTGAAGTGAATAATAAACTTTTATTCATTTATGGTTGCGATGTTCTGTTCCTAAATATATCCTGTCATCCTTGAACAGCCCATTTTTAAATGTTGTAGGGCTGTTACTCTTTCTTTACAAGTCTAGCGTTTCTTCACCAAATATTTTAATTGTTAAGCTTTTGTTCTGAGTGGATAAGAAATTTGAGCTATTGTATGTTCATGCCCAGCAACAAAATGGTTGAATAAATCGATTATAGTTTTTCTTTAGTTATAGAAATCTCTAAATGTATCATTTATATGTAGCTATAACTATGTCTGGCTGCAAGTTGTACTGGTTGTTTATTTTTGCAGGACAGTGATGAAGAGGATGCAGATGATGAAAATGCAGAGGACCAAGGAAGTGCCAAAGGCAGTCATAGCCCTTCACCAGCCCCACAAGAGGAGAATAATGAATCCGAATTCACTGAAGAAGAGCGGGCATATCAATTGGTATAGATGAATAATTGGTTCTTATTTCTTGAATTTCACAAGTCATTTTGTGAATTCCTTTATAGAGAAGTTTTTCTGTCAGTCTACCAAAAACCTACATATCAAATAAAATACTTAACTATCTTTAAGTGAAGAAGTGGATGAGTGGTGAAACGTTTTCAAGACAACTCTAAAAGTTTAGCTGCCTTTTGACTTAATTGTACTAGACATTGTACATATTTATTATGGTTATTTTATTTTGATTGAATACTGTCAAAATACAATTATTGTGTCCATTTGTGACTGTCCTAAACTTTAACGTTTATTTCTCCTAGATGATTCTGACAAAGATGTTGCTAACAGAAATTCTTTTGGATGTTACAAATGAAGAAATTTATCATGTTGCTAAAGAAACACACCGAAAAGCAACAAAAGGTAACCTATTACTTTTACGCATGGCTACATTATATTTAAACCCTAATACCTTATTGGCTATATAAATCTAATCTCAAAAATGCCATTAATTATGTATGCACCCAAAGAAGAACAAGGGTTCACAAAGATGTTAATATTTCTATGTCAGAGAAATTACTTTCTAAAGTATTCTTAATTTAAATCTTGGCATGTGCTTATTAATATTACATTATATTTTACTGTGCCATCTACCTGTTGCACTCACCCAAAATAAGTTCACCAGAAAAAGCACTTACTATAGTAACTGTAAAAGTATTCTTTATATATGTTACCAGAATTGGGGTAATGCAGATCTGATTTTTTTTTTCATTGGATGCTGTATTTTAACCTTTTTTCTCTCCCCCAAATAGCAGCACTAGTAATAAATTTTGCATAGAAGCTCATGACTTTGAGGTCGTGGCTATGTGTGTTAACATGTTGTTCCTGTTGTTGATGTGATACAAAGCTCCTGCAAGGCAGCTGGCACAGTCCAGTGCACTGGCTTCCCTTACTGGACTCGGTAAGTATTGTCCATGATTTCTGGTTGGGTGTGGGACTTTTGGCTATAACTTGTAAATTGTCTGCATGGATTTAAACGCATGTACAATGTTTTTCCAATTTTGCCATAAAATTACTGTATAGTCTTTCCTGATTATGTGAACTAAACTATAAACGTCCAGAACTTAATGCCAGGCCTAGAGGAAGTCGCATGGAGTGGAATGGACTGTGTTGTAAGATTCCATCTGTGTTTTGAATAAATGAATGCTAATATTTTGGGCAGGAATGAAAATTAATTGGATCACACACACATTGTTAAAATAAAGAAAGAGGAAACTTTATAAAACTTTTCTCCTGCAGTTGTTAATAAGATTTACTCAGATGGAATCATTTTGTTTCTCAGTAGTGGTATCTTACAAATGCACTGTTAATCTCATTATACAGAAGTAATCTGTCAATCAGATTATAATCAAAGAAAATTTAATATCCAAATATCATCCACCAAAAGTACTGATTACTGTAACTCTTGACAAGATAAAAGTGCATTCTAAATGTGATTCTTCATTTCCTGGCAAAAAACTTCACATACTAGGTGGCTATACTACAGTTTAACTACACTTTTGTAGTTTTAAGTGATGATCATTTTGTAGATGTATTTGTGTAAATTACAAATCATCTTAATATCCAAGTTTTTTTTTTTGTGTAGCAAATAATCATCTTTCACTAAAATGAAAGTATCAGCAGTTTGCTTCTCTAGGTTTTCCTTTCAAGTGTGCCTTAAAGGGAGTGTTCACCTTTACAAAACATACTCTTACACAAGCATTTTTTTTTCATAAAAAATATATTTGTAACTTGTCATTGAAAAAATGTATAGGTTAAGTACCTACAGGTCCTAACGTGCTCAGCTAAGTTTGGAACATTGCTGCATAATTAGTAAACAGTAGTGCACGTGCCCTTCATCTTCATAGTCATTTGCATATAAATCAGTGATCTGTTTAGACATTAAAGGCGAAGGACGGGGGCATTTTATTGCCAATAGATAAGCTGCAATAGGGCAAGCTAGAATGCTATATTTATTCTGTAGAATTTTTTACCATACCTGAGTAAACTGCTCTAGAAGCTCTCTCTGTTTGATGAGGAAAGCAGCTGCAGTATTAGTTTGGTGTGACATCACTTCCTGCCTGAGTCTCTCCCTGCTCACTTATAGCTCTGGGTTTAGATTACAGCAAAGAAGGAGGGGGAGAGGAGCAAACTGAGCATGCTCACGCCCAGGGCAAGCAGGTTTAAGCTGAAGGCAGGATGTCTGATACAGAAGCCCATGTGTACACAATAGAAGGAAAGAAATGCAGTGTTTCTTTTGACAGGAGGACTCTGAGCAGCATTACTTTGTTGGGTTTACTGGTATATTTAGGCAGACCTTTCTGATAAGGCTTGCTTAGTTTTAACTAGGGATGCACCGAATCCACTTTTTTGGATTCGGCCGAACCCCCGAATCCTTCACGAAGGATTCGGCCGAATACCGAACCGAATCCGAACCCTAATTTGCATATGCAAATTAGGGGTGGGAAGGGGAAAACATTTTTTACTTCCTTGTTTTCTGACAAAAAGTCACGTAATTTCCCTCCCCGCCCCTAATTTGCATATGCAAATTAGGATTTGGATTTGGTTCGGCTGGGCAGAAGGATTCGGCCGAATCCGAATCTTGCTAAAAAAGGCCGAATCCTGGCCGAATCCCGAACCGAATCCTGGATTCGGTGCATCCCTAGTTTTAACCTTTCCTTCTCCTTTAAGGAACATGTTTATTAACATTGGAGACAAGCATCACAAGTGATGTTGCCAGTAGCAACCAGTCATGTCTTTGCTTTTGTAACCGGCAACTGTTCAAATCTATTTGCTGATTGGTTACTATGGGCAACATCACCGTTGATGCTTTTCTCCAATATTCATAAATAACATCTAATGTTCAGTTAATCTAAATAAAGGACATGCAAATGAACATGAAGAGGTAGGGTCACACGTAACATTGCAGGATTCAACTTTTACATAACCCACAACAGGCGGGATCACTGCCTAGGTCAGCAATTCCAAACAGATTGGGCATTGTGGATTTGCAGAAATGCTATGTTAACAAGGTATCTAATTTAAAAATGATGCATGTTTTTCTATTAACAAACTGCAAATATGTTTTGTATGAAGAAAATGATTATGTAATATGTCTTGTAAAGGTGAACATCCCCTTTAACTTGATAAAGCTAACTGGAATATAGCATGACATTGGCATAAATTTGACTTATTTCATTCAGACAGTTATACCTATCAAATGTTTACCATCATATCACTGGTTATTTTCTAAGGCTACTAGAGCTAGGAGAAGTTTTTTTCCCACCAGTTTAAGCAAGCTTGAAGCTTAAAGCCCAAAAGCACCCTGTGCCACCTTTGAATGCATTTTTGACATTTCTACTACAGGTCTTAAAACAGTCTGTGTATTTCATACCAAGAACTATCTGTACCAGTGGGCGTCGGGAGGTTTCTATTAAAGTCAATAGTCAATTGAGTCAATGGGACTTTTTTGACTGGTGTTTTTGAAATACACCAGTCAAAAATGGGTTGTAAGACATATAGGGATAAAAATCAATGTCTACATATAGCTTGTTTTGCTTGATAAACAAGTGTCATCATCAGTCTCTTCAAAAAGCAGTTAATAGTGCCTTTTGCACAGTTCCTTCTAATACAAAAAAAAAAATAAGCATGTCAAGAGAAAAGACTTTACATAAAAGTGTTTTGTTAAAATCTGGTTAAATGCAGTTTTATAAACTTTTAGATGTAAGTTATGAAAAGGATCCTTTACAATGTGATGGACTGGGCTTTATGCATACAGGTGGACTGGGTGGTTATGGATCAGAAGAAAGTGAAAATGATAGGAGTGACAGAGGCTCAGAATCATCTGATACTGATGAAGAAGAGTTACAACACAGAATACGTCAAAAGCAGGAAGCCTTTCGGAGAAAGGAAAGAGAGCAGCAGATACTTGAAAGGCAGATGGAAGGTATTAAAGCTGCATTTTTCTTTTGCATATAAATAAACAATGTAAGCTACACTTTTTCTTTTAGAATGAAACGCTCTGGTATTTTAATTAAAGCTGTAGCGTTGGTTCATAGATCATTCGATTAAGATTCTTCAATTTTTAGTAACTTTGGTGTTACTGTTCCATTAATATACTAAAGTATTTTCCATGTTGATTGAGAGAAGTTAACACAACAACATACAAGGCATTTTATCACTGCCAAAGCTCAAAAAATTATTATTTTGTATTATATATGACACATTCAAAAAAATCAATCGGCAGTTTAGCTACCCCTAAAAGGGGTTTTGTTGCAACTATTTTTGTATTTTTTTTATAAAAGGATGAAAAAAATTCAGTATATTAAAAAAAAAAAACTGCCTCCCAGTTATTTTTGATGCACAGCTCAAAAGCAAATTTCTTGTCGTTTGGAAAGTAGGTTTACAGGTTAACTTTAATTGTAATTAACCTTTAATTGTATTTATTTGTTATTAGTATTTTAGATCATGGGGTTCTTTTATCAGGTGTATTCATCCTACAGCTAATTAAAGTACTTTACTAAAAGATGCCTTTAGGTCGGATACTCTACTATCAGTGTTACAACTGTATGTTTAGTCTTGTCTAGTTTTATAATATCTATACAGTAAAACCAATAAAAATGATTAAATTGTATGTCTGTTACAGTTTTACTGAAAATCATGTTCCACCAAAATAAAACTAATTTGTAAAACCTGTACAATAAATACATAGCAATGCCTCTCAGTAATTACAAGTTTTATATTTTTAAGAATCAGCCAGAGATAAAAAAAAAAAAAATACTTATCCTTAATCTCCTAATTGTATTTCCATCTGCCCAAGGGGGTATAAAAAAAAACTTTATATAAAAATGAAATATTATATTGCCTGCTTGCAATTGGTTACAGCATGTCATGTTCATTGCTTTTTTTCAAACACTGAACACCATTTCTAGAAAGTATGTATTTGTTGTTTAGGGGCAATTCTTCACTATATAGGTCTATGTATGATAATGTACCCTGGGGTTCATTTGGAGGGGTTGAACTTCATTGAAAATAAGTATGTATGACCTAAGGCACCATTAAACACCATGTGTAGAGAATAAAGTTGGTTTTGTGTGTTTAAAATATGTTTAGGGTTGAAAGTGAGTTGTATCAGTTACAATGTTTTTGTATGATAAAATAACCTATTTGCTACAATGCGTATCCTGTTTTTGTTTTGTTTTTTTTTTTAAGAGGAAAAACAGCAAAAGGAATCAAAAGAAAAGGAACCAAGTGAGCCAGAGCCCGACTACCCTAGGGAAATAGAAGTACATGAAAAGATAAAAGCTGAGCAGGATGTAGATAATCAGAAAAAAAATCATAGTGAAGTATTGCCTTCACCAGAAATGAAAAAAGAAGTCAAAGAAAGGCCTATAGTAAGGAAGTCAAGGAGCTCAAGTAGCAGTAGTAGTAGCAGTAGTAGTAGCAGTATAGATAGTAGTAGCAGCAGCAGCCGCTCTAGTTCCTATAGCTCTAGTTCCTCCAGTAACCATAGCTCATCTCACTCCTCACCAAAGAGGAAAAAGAGACGTAGTCGATCTGTGTCACGAAAAGTGAGGAGGAGCAGAAGTAGGAGTCGTGTACGAAAGAATAGGTGGGAAAGCAAAAACAGAGAAAAGATTAGTGAGAGAAGGAGATCAAGTAAGAATAGTGTGGAAAAGGACAAACGTAGAGAACGAAGCCGCAGCAGAGAAAAGAGGAGTAACCGCTCTAGGGAGAGGCGTATTGGTCGTAGTAGAAGTAGGGACAGACGCAGAAGTGATGACCAGCGTAGAAGTCGTAGCAGGAGCAGGCACAGGCACAAGGGGAGTAGCATGGAGAGAGAATGGGCAAGAAGTAAAAGTAAGGAGATGGACAGAAAGAAACGGGAGCAGGAAAAGGACAAGAGAAAGGAAAAGATGAAGAGGGAGGAGAGAGGTAGTAACTATTCTGTTCCAGAGGAGGATAGGGATAGGAGTAGGAGGGAAAGTGAAAGGACGTTATCACGCAGTGATTCCTCGTTATCAAAGATGTCACGGCAGGATTCTAGGCAAGATGCCAAGAAAGGTTCCACCAAAGAAAGTAAGAAACGCTCTACATCTAGTGGAAGGAGCAGTTCAGAATCACCTGTCCCCTACAAGGATAAGAAGGCTAAGAAATCAAAACGTAGTAGATCACATTCTATGGAGAAGTCGCAAAGGTCTGGTAAGAAGGCAAGCCGCAAACACAAGTCTAAGACCCGATCAAGGTAGTACACTTTTTCTATATATTGTCTACTTGTCTTATTTTCTATGATGTTGTTACTTTGTTTAACTGTTAAGCTTTTTTTTCTTTGTTTGTGTTTTAGAAATAGAAACGGTATGTCAGAACTAATACTGGTCTTACGTTTTTTTTTTTCCTTTTACAGATCATCAACTCCTGTACGTCGTAAACGCTGATTAAATATGTCTCAGAAGGCATTATTATGTTTAAAAAAAATTCCATGAGTTTTAAGGGCTTGTCTCATTCTAGAGGCAGATAAAGGTTACGTAGGTGTGGAAATTTCTTTTTCTCCTTCCCTTTCTCTCCCTTTTAAAAATGTACATATTTTCCAATTCTCTGCTTCTAAAAAAGCAAATATTAAAGCCTCTTTGTATTGCATAGTTTTCAAACTATTAGTAATAAGTTTATTTTAGCTGTAATGTTCTTAAACTTAAACTATCAATGACGTGCTGTGATGTTAATAAAGCACTGTGCTAATTTTTCTTTAAAGGTTTGTGGCTATTAATTGCAGATATGAGACATATGAATATTTAGTTGGCACATAATGAAGGGTACAGAGGTCTACATGCCCCCAGGCCTTCAGTAAAGGAGAGGGAATTACACCACAAATAGAAACAATGCAGGCACAAAGCTGGAAATCACATAGGCACACACAAATGTATTCATTTCATGTCTACTTACCAGTTCCTTATTTTTAGTTATTCACTCCGCTTTCTTATTTACATGGCCCCTATGTCTAATATGGTGAGCCACATTTTACATTTTTGCTGCTTGAAACAGTTTAGTTTGGATGGTGCAAAAATTGTATCTCATAAAAAATTCCAGGTAAAGATATCAAAAACAAAAACCCTAAGGCATGTTATTTGTAAGCCTTTTTTGACGTCCTTCATTGAATAAACTTTTTTTTTTTTTTTTATCCCAATTAATTTGAGGTACAATTTTGCACCTGCCTTGTTTCTGTACCCGAGTTAATGAGGTTCTTTAAAGGGGTGGTTCAATTTAGTATAATGCAGAGAGTGATATTCTGAGACAATTTGTAATTGGTTTTCATTTTTTATTTGTGGTTTTTGTCATTTAGCAAAATTCAGCAGCTTTCCAGTTTGCAGTGTCTGCAATTTGGTTGCTTGGTTCCAAATTAACTAGCAACTATGCACTGATCTGAATAAGAGACTGAGAAATGAATAGGGGAGGACCAGAATAGAAAGATGAAGTATCAATATCGGTATATCTGTAGTTTTACAGAGCATTTGTTTTTAGATGGGGTCAGTGACCCCTACTTGAAAGGTGGAAAGTGTCAGAAGAAAACTATAGGAAAGGAAGAATGAAGACAATTGAAAAGTTTATAAAGTGTATAACATACAGTTGGCTAAAAGGTAAACCGCCCCTTCAATTTTGAATGCAAGAACTATATTGCCTAAGTGCATTTAGGTTAAAACAGGATTTTTGATACTCACCGTTAAATCCTTTTCTCTGTAGTCGATAGGGGGACACAGGGACCTTAGGGGTTAAGCTCCATCCTCCAGGAGGCAGGACACTTATGAAAATTATTCAGGGGGGCGTGTCTGGACAGCCAGCTTAACCCCACACACTTACATATTCCAATCAGTTTGTACCAAAGATACTGCTTATAAAAACGTAATAACTCATCGCCGAATGGCAGAACAGGAAAAAACAGTAAGAATATTCCCAATAGACCAACATGGTCAACGTTCCTCAATAGGGCGGGAAGCCCTGTGTCCCCCTATCGACTACAGAGAAAAGGATTTAACGGTGAGTATCAAAAATCCTGTTTTCTCTGTCGTCTCTGGGGGACACAGGGACCTTAGGGGATTTAACAAAGCAGCCCCCGACAACGGGTGGGAATTGAGGAATAACTGAGGCAATAGATTGACACTTTATACTGCACTACGGAGTGCAGTACTTTTCGGCCAAACGCTGCCTCCGCTGAGGAGTATGTGTCAAGATTGTAAAATTTTGAGAATGTGTGAACAGAGGACCAGGTGGATGCTCTGCAGAGCTGCTCCACTGAGGCAGAGTTGCGCCATGCCCAGGATGCTCCGACTGCTCTTGTTGAGTGAGCTCGTAGATTCAGGGGAGGAATCTTCCCTTTGGCTGAGTAGGCTTGTCTGATCGTCTCTTTTATCCATCTTGCCAGTGTTGCTTTAGAGGCTGCCTGGCCCTTTTTAGGCCCCGATGGTAATATGAACAAGGATTGAGAACGCCGAAAGTGCTTTGACCGCTCTCTATACCAACGAAGCGCGCGGACGACATCTAGTTTGTGTAGTCTGCGCTCTTTATCGTTCTTGGGATCAGGACATAAGGTTGGCACTACTATTTCCTGGTTGATGTGGAAATGAGATACCACTTTTGGCAGAAAGGAAGGTAGTGTTCTAAGGACGGCTTTGTCCTTGTGGAAAATTATATATGGTTCTTCAGATGACAGAGCGCTGAGTTCGGACACTCGTCTGGTTGAGGATATTGCCATCAGGAAGAGAACCTTCTTTGTCAGTAGAGAATCGGAAATAGATCCCATGGGCTCGAACGGTGGATCAAGTAGTGCTTCGAGAACTAGGTTTAAATTCCACCCAGGGACTGGCGAACGGAACGGAGGCTTTAGGCGTTGTACCCCCTGCAAGAATGTCCGTATAGAATCGTCTAGTGCCAGTCTTGTCTGAAGGAGTACAGATAGAGCAGATACCTGTACCTTAAGGGAGCTGAGTTTGAGATTCAGTTGGAGACCCCTTTGAAGAAAGGACAGGATCCTAGGGATGTGAAGTTCTAGGAATGGGAAGCCCTCTTCGGTACACCAGCTGTGATAGGAGTGCCATATTCTGTGGTAAGATTTAGATGAGGTTGCTTTGCGAGCCTTCAACATGGTAGCAATGACGTCTTCCGACAGACCTTGTTTTCTCCAGATGTCGGATTCAATAGCCACCCCGTCAAAAGGAACAGACCCGGGTTGTGATGAGGTATGGGCCCTTGCAGGAGCAGGTCTGCTCTGGGGTTCAGCCGGATCGGTTCGTCGACCGACATGTCCTGCAGGTCTGAGAACCATGTCCGTCGTGGCCAGTATGGGGCTACGACGATCACGGTGAGTTGTGACTGTCTGATCTTCTTCAGTACTCTGGGTAGCATCGGCAGGGGTGGAAATATGTACGCCAGATCGAATTGCCAGGTTTGAGTCATGGCATCTGTCCCTGCTGCTGACGGGTCCCGACAGCGAGCAAAGTACCTGGGTACTTTGTGATTGGCTTTGGAGGCCATGAGGTCTATTTGAGGATATCCCCAGTGATGTGCTAGGTCGGCAAATGCTTCTGGGTGTAGTTCCCACTCTCCGGGTTGTATTTGATTCCGGCTGAGGTAATCCGCCTTTGTGTTGGATACCCCCGGAATGTGGATGGCGGATAACCTCACTTTGTTGGTTTCCGCCCAGCGTAATATTTTCTCCGCCTCTGCTAGAGCTGCTTTGCTGCGAGTTCCTCCTTGGCGGTTTATATATGCCACTGTTGTGGCATTGTCGCTTTGTACTCGTACCGGTTTTGCTCGAAGAGGGTGTGTCCATACCTCGAGTGCCAGTCTTACAGCTCGTAGTTCGAGTATGTTTATCGGAAGTTTTGAGTCTTCTGTGGACCACAGCCCCTGTGCTGATAGGTTGTTCCAGGTCGCTCCCCAGCCCTGCAGACTGGCATCCGTGGATATGACTGTCCATTCCGGAGTCGCCCATGACTGACCCGTGTTTAGATTGGCGGGTTTCAACCACCAGAGAAGGGACTGCCTGGTCTGATGGGAGAGGGAAAATGTTCGGGAGAGGGATCCCCCTTTCCAGACGGCAAGAATGTTCGACTGTAGGGGACGAAGATGTATCTGTGCAAACGGCACTGCCTCTATGACTGAGACCATCACCCCTAGCACCCTCATTGCAGCTTGTATTGTGATCTTTTGAGGTAGGAGCAGAAGTTTTATGCGATCTCTGAGTCTTTTCTGTTTGTCGTGCGGAAGGCAGACCAGTTGGGTGATCGTGTTGAACTCCAGTCCCAAGAATGTCATTTGGTGACTGGGGTGTAAGTTCGATTTCGACCAGTTCACTGTCCATCCGAATTTCTGAAGCATGGCTACTGCTAGGGAGAGATCCTGCTTTGCTTTCCTTGTCGTCCTGGCCTTTATAAGTAGATCGTCCAGGTAGGGAGTGATGGAGATCCCTTGTAGACGCAGTGCTGCTGCCGATACTGTCATCAGCTTGGTGAATACTCGGGGGGCTGTCGATAACCCGAAAGGCAGGGCTACAAACTGATAATGGTTGTTGGCAAAGGCGAAGCGTAGAAAGCGGTGGTGTGGTGGCCATATCGGCACGTGAAGATATGCGTCCTTTATGTCTAAGGACATCATCAGTTGACCCTCCTCCATGCCCCTGATCACTGAGCGCAAGGTTTCCATTTTGAAGCGGGTCGATCTGATGAACTTGTTGAGGATTTTGAGATCCAGGACAGGTCTGAATGTTCCATCTTTCTTGGGAACTATGAATAGATTGGAGTAGAACCCCAAGAATCGTTCTTGAGAGGGTACTGGCACTATGACTCCCGCCCGTTCCATATCTATTATGCATTTGAGAAAGGCTTGTGCCTTGGTATTGTTGGACGGGACTCTGGACATGAAGAATTTGTTGGGCGGGGGGGCAAGGAAGTCGATGTGGTACCCTTCTGACACTATCTCTGTGACCCAGGCGTCTGAAGAGTGAAGTATCCAAGCCTCCCGGAATCGTAGTAACTTGCCCCCTATTAGTTCCCTCGATTCCGGAGGGGATGGCCAGTCACGCAGTTGTTGATTTATCATTTGCTGGCTTGTTGTGGGTTTTGTTGGACTTCCAGGTTGGTCTTCCCCTGTCGTTGGGTTTTGAACGAAAGTGAGATCTAGGCGGTGACTGGTTTCGTCTGTGAAAACGACCACTTTGGCCCCGAAAAAATCTACCTCGTCTGGGGGTAGTAGTTGCTCTGCTTTTGGATTGCGGGAGGAAGGTACTCTTTCCCCCTGTCGCCTGGGAAATTATCTTTTCCAATTCTTCCCCGAACAACCGTTGTCCGTTGTCCTTTGAACGGTAGTGATGTGAGGGACTTTTTGGAGCTGACATCTGCCGACCAACTTTTAAAGGAAAACTATACCCCCAAACAATGTAGGTCTCTATTAAAAGATACTGAGTAAAACAGCTCATGTGTAAAACCCTGCTTCATGTAAATGAACCATTATCATAATAATATACTTTTTTAGTAGTATGTGCCATTGGGTAATCATAAATAGAAAATTGCCATTTTAAAAAATAAGGGCCGCCCCCTGAGATCGTAAGATTCACTGTGCACATATACAAACCACATGTAAGGTCACATGAGCCAATTAACAGACAGAGTTCTGCCTTTTGCTTCCTCACTTCTTCCTGTTACAGTTAGTGTTGTAGTATTTCTGGTCAGGTGATCTCTGAGGCAGCACAGATAGAGTCACAAAATGGTGGTTCAAGGCAAGAGATGTAAAAGGGCAATATTTATGTAAATATATATTCCAGTTTGGTAAGATTCTTTAATATGTCATTCAATTTGATATAAACTATCTGTTGCTTAAGTATTCATTTTGGGGGTATAGTTTTCCTTTAAGCCACAAAATCCGTCTTGCGGCTATGGAGAGCGCGGAAGTTCTGGCTGTGGACTGCGCAGCGTCTAGAGTGGCGTCGCAGAGGTAGGCAGATGCATCAACCATAGGAAGAATGGATGTTGCGATTTCTGAACGAGGCACTCCATCCTGTACATCTTTGAGAAGAGCCTCGGCCCAGGCTTGTATGGCTCTGGAAACCCATGCTGAAGCCAATAAGGGCTGAAGTGCAGCCCCCGATGCCGAGTAGATGGCTCTTAGGGTACCCTCCATTCGTCGATCGGCAGGATCCTTAAATGCTGCCGCATCGGTAACCGGGAGAGTCGTGGACTTTGACAGCCGTGAGACTGGTGCGTCAACAGTTGGAGGATTAAACCATTTATCAACCAATTCTTTGGGAAATGGATAGGCCTTTGAAAATTTCTTAGAGGCTTGGAATTTTCGTTCAGGAAAATTCCATTCTTCTTGTATCAGGTTGGTTAGCTGATCGTGTGCAGGAAAGCAGCATACTGACTTCTGTTTACGTTTGAATAGACCTGTGTTCGAACCTTTCTCCTCCTGTGCTGGCGTGATATTAAGTATCTCGATTACTCCCTTAATAATGCCCTCAATGTCATGCTGAGTATCTCTTTCTCTACTTTCCCCTTGTGTCTCCTCATCTTCTGAGGATGCGTCAGATGGAGGGAGTTCCCCTTCCGACTGGGAAGAGTCCTGATCTGCTGAAGAAGCATCGGATATGTTATGTGAAATTGCGAGGTTTTTAGGGCTATTCGCTCTCTTGCGCTTTGTGGTGTGTTTGTGGCTAAGTTTAGATAATACTTTTCCCAAATTATCAGCAATCGCAGGCAGACCTTGCAGCGAGGCAAGAGATTGTGAAAGTTGTACTGCCCAGAGCGGTGCAGTAGTCTCTTGGGTGACTGGTTCACCAGTATCTTGAGAAGTGCCCTGGATATCTAGGTTTAATTGGCTCTGTTGTGAAGTAAGCACTTGAGTGGAGGTTGACCTCTGCACTCCTGAGCAAGTTCTGCATAGCGGTTCGCTCTGGCCCCCAAGGAATTTAGTCTTACAATTTGTGCAGGCAAAATGAGAGACCTGCGCCGCTGCTGGGGTTTTCCCCCCCGCCCTAGGGAATAATCCCCCTGCCTTACCTTCTGCCATCCTGTCAGTAAAGATATTGCAATAGGTAGGCGTGTAGGATAAGGCCGCTGTCCACCACTGCCACCCCTGTGGTAATGTAGGAGTTAATCTCCTTCTCGGTGTAGTGGTGCTGGGACTGGGAGCCGCGTGTGCTAATCAGGCACGGAGCAACAGGGAGCTGTTATGCCTGATCGCGCCGAGTGAAACTAAGATGGCGCCGTTTCGCGCGCATCAGGTAGTGGATGCGCTATTCCCTTCACCAAAATGGCGCCGACAGCCTCTCTGATGCCGCCAAACCCCTTTTAACAAAATGGCGGCGCGTCTCCCTGTGGCCGCGCGGCTCTGCTGCTCTCCCTCAGAATCTGCGCTGGTTTCGTCTGTAGGCAGAGGGAGAGAGAGAGCCGCCGCGCCAGCCGCAGGGTTGCGGAGTTCTGAGCCGAGCGCCAATGCCGGCTTGAGGTAACCGGGTGGGTAGAAGGAGGGCAGGGGAGGCGCAGCTTTCTATACCGGGTCCCTGTGAAGGGAGAGAGAGCCGGCTATGCATGTGGGCTGAGGGAAGTGTAGGGGAAGGCCTGCCCCTTGACAGTGGTGGTTCCCTGTGGTGATAGGGAGATTATACATACCCCAACGTCCCTTCTACTCCTCAGCCTTCTTCACCGGTCAGACCTTCTGATCCGTAGAGGGGGAACAGGTTATGTCTGGGGGGTCTGCTCAGCCTTTTTCGGGCTATGATGCTGACCCCACGGTGGAATCCCTCGAAGGAGGCATAGTCTCTAGTGAGCAAGAGTGAATCCTGCTCCTGAGAATACCTGCTGCTGTAGTTCCTGATGAAGAAAAGTTTCTCCCCATCAGTATAAGTCCATCCTCCAGGTAGCAGGACACTTAAAAAACTGATTGGAATATGTAAGTGTGTGGGGTTAAGCTGGCTGTCCAGACACGCCCCCCTGAATAATTTTCATAAGTGTCCTGCCTCCTGGAGGATGGAGCTTAACCCCTAAGGTCCCTGTGTCCCCCAGAGACGACAGAGAAATGTAATTTACAGTTCTAGCCAAAATGTTCGGCACTCAGGTCTGCGTGAAGATTTCAATAATTTATTGAAGCGGAGTGCAATGCAACGTTTCGGGGTAACCCCCTTTGTCAAGCATGGGTTACCCCGAAATGTTGCATTGCACTCCGCTTCAATCGATTATTGTAATCTTCATGCAAACCTGAGTACCGTGAGGTTTTTCTACACTGTTGCATTGGGAGGTTGCCGAGCCTCCACCCACGTGCACCAGCCATATCTATAATGCTTGGAAAGGAGGGTGTGCGAATCCACACTACATTGTTTGGTCATATTATTGTACAGCCATTGCTGCTATAAGGAACAGTGTAGCTCTTGGCCTTTTGTATAAAATAAGTTTTCATATGGCTGTATTTGCCATTTTGAGACTATTTTGCAATTGTGAACTCCCAATTCTGGCTGTTGGTTCAGTATGTTAAAGTGGACCTGTCCCCCAGACACAGACATCTTTTTAATAAAAGTCCTTTTCAAATTAAACATGAAATCCAATTTCTATGTTTTTTATTAAAGCATGTTGTAAGCTCATTTAAAAAACTCAGCTGACAATCAAATATTGTCTGCCCCTCCTCTATGACTAGGCAAAGAGGCGGGGCAGATAATTGCTTTCGTTTTCCATTTAGCACTTCCTAGATGTCACTGCTCTCCACACATTCCCCCTCTCTCTTCACCATTCAATTGTGTAACCAGTGCATTGGAAAGGACATCAGGCCCCCATTCTGGTGCACAAAAAAGATTTTGAAATGATGCAAGGCTTGTCTTATTAAAGGGATACTGTCATGGGAAAAAAAAAAATCAAAATGATTCAGTTAATAGTGCTGCTCCAGCAGAATTCTGCACTGAAATCAATTTCTCTAAAGAGCAAACAGATTTTTTTATATTCAATTTTGAAATCTGACATGGGGCTAGACATATTGTCAATTTCCCAGCTGCCCCAAGTCATGTGACTTGTACTCTGATAAACTTCAATCACTCTTTACTGCTGTACTGCAAGTTGGAGTGATTATCACCCCCTCCCTTTCCCCACCCCAGCAGCCAAATAAAAGAACAATGGGAAGGTAACCAGATAACAGCTCCCTAACACAAGATAAGAGCTGCCTGGTAGATCTAAGAACAACACTCAATAGTAAAAACCCATGTCCCACTGAGACACATTCAGTTACATTGAGAAGGAAAAACAGCAGCCTGCCAGAAAGCATTTCTGCAGGCACAAGTCACATGACCAGGGGCAGCTGGGAAATTGACAAAATGTCTAGCCCCATGTCAGATTTCAAAATTGAATATAAAAAAATCTGTTTGTTCTTTTGAAAAATGGATTTCAGTGCAGAATTCTGCTGGAGTAGCACTATTAACTGATGTGTTTTGAGATAAACATGTTTTCTGATGGCAGGATCCCTTTAACAGTGTCCACAAAAAGGCTCCTGCCTGCTTGCTATAATTATGAATTTCCAGACTGAAGGAAACAAGATTCAAATAATTTATATAGTGTACTTAAAGTTCATTTTGCTTGCCTAATGTGATAAAATAGGATTTTGAATAATTTTTTTGTGTGCTGGGTCCCCTTTAAAGGGGATTAAAACATTTTTAAGTGATCAAACGGATGCAGCTTGGTTTCCTGTTTCTGCCTCCTGCAGAGTACCAAAAAACCCAAAGCACTTTGGCACCTGCACCTTCCTTCTGTTTAAGGCAGCATATATGGGATCCTCCGATCAATGACATGAAAATTAAAATGGTATGCCCAGTAGCACTGGATGGCCGAATTTATAGGCTAAAAGCATGGGGTCGGAGATTTGTTCTGAGAGGAGCTGTAAAGCTAGATATCTTGGCAACACCTCCTTTGAAAAAATGGCTGGCTTTTTAAATTTGGACATTAGTTAAACATCACCTTTAAACAGAAATAAGATGCTATTTGTCTGTAATTATAAAACCTTCCATGAATCCATACTGGTGGCAAAACAATCCTGTTGTTATGGAAAATATCCTTATCCAAACAATCCCAGGTCCCAAGCATTCCAGATAATGGATCTTCTATCTGTACTAACATTGTTAATTACTTTACCCTATAACATGTTTTGTTTTGTTTTTCAATGGATTTGTTCTAGACTGTTGTTGCACTGCTCACTGTTTATTTGTATAGCTGATTAGTTTCAGTTGTGTTGGGGATTGAGTACACTTTTAACCTTTTACCTGCCAAGAACGTAGGTACTACGTTCTTGCAGGGAAAAGCCCTAACTGCCAAGCACGTAGTACCTACGTTCTTGGCTGTAAAGGGCTCCCCTCTGCATCTGCGGCCATTGCCGCTTCAGCAGAGGCTTCAGATGGTCTCCCCACCCCCTAGGCAACTAGCAGAGGGAGAGGAGGGGGAGGTCACGTGGGTCCTGCGACACGATCGTCGCAGGACCCGTCTACAGTTATGCAGACACGTGTCTGCTGCTTGTGCTGCCTCTCCTCTCCTCTGCTCCTCTCTGCATTTGCGGCGATTGCCGCTTCAGCAGACAGAGGGATCTGTAACTCTCCCCACCCCCTAGGCAACGAGCAGGGGGAGAGGAGGGGGAGGTCACATGGGTCCTGCGATCGTCGCAGGACCCGTCTACAGTTATGCAGACACGTGTCTGCTCCTTGTGCGTCTCCTCTGCCTGTTCCAGCCAGCCTGCTGCTTCCTGCTGCGTGCACTCTGCTTTAGGACCCCCCCTAGCTGCCCAGGACCCTGCTGGACATCAGAACTGTAAGTAGCATTTATTTTACAGTTATACACACATTTACATACTAATTACATGCATGTACAAATACACAATACACATTTTACTAAGTTAGCTTTATTCTTTTTCTTTTCAGGCTTTTTTTTTTTTGTTGCAATTTTATATATGTCAGAATGTGTACTTTACAAAAATGTATGTTTTTGGGGGGTCTTGTGCTGTTAGGTGGTCTTGTGGCACAATATACAGTCACTGCTTTATGTTCACAGAAGGCGAAAAGACAATTTTCAGAAATTTCATAAAAACCGCTGTCTTAGCGTAACTTTGCAGTACGATAGTTTGGAGTGGAAAAACATAATTACCTATTTTGTATTCGACAGAATGTGTACTTTCTAAAAATATATGGTTTTGGGGGTCTATGTTGTTAGGAGGGTCTTTTGGCAAATAATACGCAGTCATGGGTCATTCTTCACAGAAGGTGAAAAGACAGCGGAGAAAATTCAAATACACAATTTTTTTGGGGGTCCGCACATGCCAGCTGCTTTGGTATATCTATGCATATTGGGCATGAAAATGTTCAGTAGACCCTTGGCATCAATATTTAGGATGTTTTACAATTGTTGTAAGAAATTAGGTGAGATAAATGTGACCAATTGCAATATTTTTAGACAATTTTCAGAAATGTAAAAAAAAACGCTGCCTTTAGCGTAGCTTTACAGTAAGGCAGTTTGGAGTAGAAAGACATAATTACCCATTTTAGATTCTTCAGAATGTGTACTTTCCAAACATATATGGTTTTGGGGGTCTATGTGCTGTTAGGAGGGTCTTTTGGCAAATAATACACAGTCACGGGTCATTCTTCACAGAAGGTGAAAAGACAGCGGAGAAAATTCAAATACACAAATTTTTTGGGGGTCCGCACATGCCAGCTGCTTTGGTATATCTATGCACATTGGGCATCAAACTGTTCAGTAGACCCTTGGCGTCAATATTTAGGATGTTTTACAATTGTATGTTACAAATTGGGTGAGATAAATGTGACCAATTGCAATATTTTTAGACAATTTTCAGAAATGTCATAAAAACCGCTGCCTTTATCGAAGCTTTGCAGTAAGGTAGTTTGGAGTAGAAAGACATAATTACCCATTTTAGATTCGTCAGAATGTGTACTTTCCAAACATATATGGTTTTGGGGGTCTATGTGCTGTTAGGAGGGTCTTTTGGCAAATAATACACAGTCACGGGCCATTTTTCACAGAAGGTGAAAAGACAGCGGAGAAAATTCAAATACACAAATTTTTTGGGGGTCCGCACATGCCAGCTGCTTTGGTATATCTATGCATATTTGGCATCAAACTGTTCAGTAGACCCTTGGCGTCAATATTTAGGGTGTTTTACAATTGTATGTTACAAATTGGGTGAGATAAATGTGACCAATTGCAATATTTTTAGACAATTTTCAGAAATGTCATAAAAACCGCTGCCTTTATCGAAGCTTTGCAGTAAGGTAGTTTGGAGTAGAAAGACATAATTACTTATTTTAGATTCGTCAGAATGTGTACTTTCCAAACATATATGGTTTTGGGGGTCTATGTGCTGTTAGGAGGGTCTTTTGGCAAATAATACACAGTGACGTGTCATATTTCGCAGAAGGCGAAAAGACAGCGGAGAAAATTCAAATACACAAATGTTTTGGGGGTCCGCACATGCCAGCTGCTTTGGTATATCTATGCACATTGGGCATCAAACTGTTCAGTAGACCCTTGGCGTCAATATTTAGGGTGTTTTACAATTGTATGTAACAAATTGGGTGAGATAAATGCGACCAATTGCAATATTTTTAGACAGTTTTCAGAAATGTCATAAAAACCACTGCCTTTATCGAAGCTTTGCAGTAAGGTAGTTTGGAGTAGAAAGACATAATTACTCATTTTAGATTCGTCAGAATGTGTACTTTCCAAAAATATATGGCTTTTAGGGGTTACCATAACTTTTTGTAGCTTTTATCCCATATAAAACTAGTAATGTTTGGAAAATAGTGTAAATGTAAGACATCAAATAAGTATGCAAAAGGTAGATTCTGGGGTCTTTACATGCAATGTACTTCGATAATCCTATGTACATTGGGCATCAAACTGTTCAGAGGACCCCAGGCTTTCATATTTGGGGTGATTTATCTTGATACCTAATAATATGTATGAAATAAGGTGCTGCAGGTGGAAGTTTTGAGGTGATTTTTGGAAATGTCCCCAAAATTGGCAAATTTAGGAAAGATTTGCGGCTTGGTGCTTTGGGGTAGAAAGACATGCATACCCAATTTAGATTCGGGGGAATGTGTACTTTCTGAAAATATATGGTTTTCTGGGGTGAACGTACTTTTTTCTACCTTTGCCCACCCCAAAATGATGTAAATGTTTTGATTTTGCAGCACCTGAAATGATAGACCAAATGAGGGGTCTTCCTTTTGAGGCCCCTATATGCCACATGCTTAGGTACACCTATACATATTGGGCATCAAACTGTTCAGCGGACCCTAGGCTTTCATATTTGGGGTCATTTGTCTTGTTAACCAATAGTATGTTCGATATAAGATGCTGCAGGGTGGAAGTTTTGAGGTGATTTTTGGAAATGTCCCCAAAATTGGCAAATTTAGGAAAGATTTGCGGCTTGGTGCTTTGGGGTAGAAAGACATGCATACCCAATTTAGATTCGGGGGAATGTGTACTTTCTGAAAATATATAGTTTTCTGGGGTGAACGTACTGTTTCCTACCTTTGCCCACCCCAAAATGATGTAAATGTCTTGATTTTGCAGCACCTGAAATGACAGACCAAATGGAGGGTCTTCTTTTTGAGGCCCTATATGCCACGTGCTTAGGTAGACCTATACATATTGGGCATCAAACTGTTCAGCGGACCTTAGGCTTTCATATTTGGGGTCATTTGTCTTGTTAACCAATAGTATGTTCGATATAGGATGCTACAGGGTGGAAGTTTTGAGGTGATTTTTGGAAATGTCCCCAAAATTGGCAAATTTAGGAAAGATTTGCAGCTTGGTGCTTTGGGGTAGAAAGACATGCATACCCAATTTAGATTCGGGGGAATGTGTACTTTCTGAAAATATATAGTTTTCTGGGGTGAACGTACGGTTTCCTACCTTTGCCCACCCCAAAATGATGGAAATGTTTTGATTTTGCAGCACCTGAAATGATAGACCAAATGGGGGGTCTTCCTTTTGAGGCCCTATATGCCACGTGCTTAGGTAAACCTATACATATTGGGCATCAAACTGTTCAGCGGACCCTAGGCTTTCATATTTGGGGTCATTTGTCTTGTTAACCAATAGTATGTTCGATATAAGATGCTGCAGGGTGGAAGTTTTGAGGTGATTTTTGGAAATGTCCCCAAAATTGGCAAATTTAGGAAAGATTTGCGGCTTGGTGCTTTGGGGTAGAAAGACATGCATACCCAATTTAGATTCGGGGGAATGTGTACTTTCTGAAAATATATAATTTTCTGGGGTGAAAGTACTGTTTCCTACCTTTGCCCACCCCAAAATGATGTAAATGTGTTGATTTTGCAGCACCTGAAATGACAGACCAAATTGGGGGTCTTCCTTTTGAGGCCCCTATATGCCACGTGCTTAGGTACACCTATATATATTGGGCATCAAACTGTTCAGCGGACCCTAGGCTTTCATATTTGGGGTCATTTGTCTTGTTAACCAATAGTATGTTCGATATAAGATGCTGCAGGGTGGAAGTTTTGAGGTGATTTTTGGAAATGTCCCCAAAATTGGCAAATTTAGGAAAGATTTGCAGCTTGGTGCTTTGGGGTAGAAAGACATGCATACCCAATTTAGATTCGGGGGAATGTGTACTTTCTGAAAATATATGGTTTTCTGGGGTGAACGTACTTTTTTCTACCTTTGCCCACCCCAAAATTATGTTAATGTTTTGATTTTGCAGCACCTGAAATGATAGACCAAATGGGGGATCTTCCTTTAGAGGCCCCTATATGCCACGTGCTTAGGTACACCTATACATATTGGGCATCAAACTGTTCAGCGGACCCTAGGCTTTCATATTTGGGGTCATTTGTCTTGTTAACCAATAGTATGTTCGATATAAGATGCTGCAGGGTGGAAGTTTTGAGGTGATTTTTGGAAATGTCCCCAAAATTGGCAAATTTAGGAAAGATTTGAAGCTTGGTGCTTTGGGGTAGAAAGACATGCATACCCAATTTAGATTCGGGGGAATGTGTACTTTCTGAAAATATATAGTTTTCTGGGGTAAACGTACGGTTTCCTACCTTTGCCCACCCCAAAATGATGTAAATGTTTTGATTTTGCAGCACCTGAAATGATAGACCAAATGGGGGGTCTTCCTTTTGAGGCCCTATATGCCACGTGCGTAGGTAAACCTATACATATTGGGCATCAAACTGTTCAGCGGACCCTAGGCTTTCATATTTGGGGTCATTTGTCTTGTTAACCAATAGTATGTTCGATATAAGATGCTGCAGGGTGGAAGTTTTGAGGTGATTTTTGGAAATGTCCCCAAAATTGGCAAATTTAGGAAAGATTTGCAGCTTGGTGCTTTGGGGTAGAAAGACATGCATACCCAATTTAGATTCGGGGGTATGTGTACTTTCTGAAAATATATAGTTTTCTGGGGTGAACGTACTGTTTCCTACCTTTGCCCACCCCAAAATGATGTAAATGTCTTGATTTTGCAGCACCTGAAATGACAGACCAAATGGAGAGTCTTCCTTTTGAGGCCCTATATGCCACGTGCTTAGGTAGACCTATACATATTGGGCATCAAACTGTTCAGCGGACCCTAGGCTTTCATATTTGGGGTCATTTGTCTTGTTAACCAATAGTATGTTCGATATAAGATGCTGCAGGGTGGAAGTTTTGAGGTGATTTTTGGAAATGTCCCCAAAATTGGCAAATTTAGGAAAGATTTGCAGCTTGGTGCTTTGGGGTAGAAAGACATGCATGCCCAATTTAGATTCGGGGGAATGTGTACTTTCTGAAAATATATAGTTTTCTGGGGTGAACGTACTGTTTCCTACCTTTGCCCACCCCAAAATTATGTAAATGTGTTGATTTTGCAGCACCTGAAATGACAGACCAAATGGGGGGTCTTCCTTTTGAGGCCCCTATATGCCACGTGCTTAGGTACACCTATATATATTGGGCATCAAACTGTTCAGCGGACCCTAGGCTTTCATATTTGGGGTCATTTGTCTTGATAACCAATAGTTTGTTTGATATAAGATGCTGCAGGTTGGAAGTTTTGAGGTGATTTTTGGAAATGTCCCCAAAATTGGCAAATTTAGGAAAGATTTGCAGCTTGGTGCTTTGGGGTAGAAAGACATGCATACCCAATTTAGATTCGGGGGAATGTGTACTTTCTGAAAATATATAGTTTTCTGGGGTGAACGTACTGTTTCCTACCTTTGCCCACCCCAAAATTATGTAAATGTGTTGATTTTGCAGCACCTGAAATGACAGACCAAATGGGGGGTCTTCCTTTTGAGGCCCCTATATGCCACGTGCTTAGGTACACCTATATATATTGGGCATCAAACTGTTCAGCGGACCCTAGGCTTTCATATTTGGGGTCATTTGTCTTGTTAACCAATAGTATGTTCGATATAAGATGCTGCAGGGTGGAAGTTTTGAGGTGATTTTTGGAAATGTCCCCAAAATTGGCAAATTTAGGAAAGATTTGCAGCTTGGTGCTTTGGGGTAGAAAGACATGCATACCCAATTTAGATTCGGGGGAATGTGTACTTTCTGAAAATATATAGTTTTCTGGGGTGAATGTACTGTTTCCTACCTTTGCCCACCCCAAAATGATATAAATGTGTTGATTTTGCAGCACCTGAAATGATAGATCAAATTGGGGTCTTCCTTTTGAGGCCCCTATAAGCCACATGCTTAGGTACACCTATACATATTGGACATCAAACTGTTCAGCAGACCCTAGGCTTTCATATTTGGGGTCATTTGTCTTGATAACCAATGGTATGTTCGATATAAGATGCTGCACGGTGGAAGTTTTGAGGTGATTTTTGGAAATGTCCCCAAAATTGACAAATTTAGGAAAGATTTGTGGCTTGGTGCTTTGGGGTAGAAAGACATGCATACCCAATTTAGATTCGGGGGAATGTGTACTTTCTGAAAACATATGGTTTTCTGGGGTGAATGTACTTTTTTCTACCTTTGCCCACCCCAAAATGATGTAAATGTGTTGATTTTGCAGCACCTGAAATGACAGACCAAATTGGGGGTCTTCCTTTTGAGGCCCCTATATGCCACGTGCTTAGGTACACCTATACATATTGGGCATCAAACTGTTCAGCGGACCCTAGGCTTTCATATTTGGGGTCATTTGTTTTGTTAACCAATAGTATGTTCGATATAAGATGCTGCAGGGTGGAAGTTTTGAGGTGATTTTTGGAAATGTCCCCAAAATTGGGAAATTTAGGAAAGATTTGCGGCTTGGTGCTTTGGGGTAGAAAGACATGCATACCCAATTTAGATTCGGGGGAATGTGTACTTTCTGAAAATATATAGTTTTCTGGGTTGAACGTACTGTTTCCTACCTTTGCCCACCCCAAAATTATGTAAATGTTTGATTTTGCAGCACCTGAAATGATAGACTAAATGGGGGTCTTCCTTTTGAGGCCCCTATATACCACGTGCTTAGGTACACCTATACATATTGGGCATCAAACTGTTCAGCGGACCCTAGGCTTTCATATTTGGGGTCATTTGTCTTGTTAACCAATAGTATGTTCGATATAAGATGCTGCAGGGTGGAAGTTTTGAGGTGATTTTTGGAAATGTCCCCAAAATTGGGAGATTTAGGAAAGATTTGCGGCTTGGTGCTTTGGGGTAGAAAGACATGCATACCCAATTTAGATTCGGGGGAATGTGTACTTTCTGAAAATATATTGTTTTCTGGGGTGAACCTACTGTTAGTGGAATGTTTGGCCTTGAAATCAGAAGTATGCCGTTTTGTGGAGCGGTGCTTTGGAAATTTGCTAGTGTACTGCTTGTAGATTTTGATCTATATTAGTGAGAAATCTCAATAAAACTATATATATTTGGTATTGTTGCGTTCAGGAGACATAGACCTTTCCAAATCTGCTGTGTTCTCGTACATAAAATAAATGATGTTTCTGATATATGTAATTGTACTATGTGAAACCTGATTTTTTTCATTTTATTAGGCACTTTGAAGCCTATATTTTTTTACAGAAGTTGAATTACACAAAAATTCTAGCATATTTTGAAAGCTCAGGTTGTCCTGAAAAAAAACATATATTGTTTCCCTGGTTAAACTAAAACACCCCCCAGGAAATGCTCTTAAAGTGAAAGAGTACAAAATGTTCAAAAACGGTCTGGCAATAGAAGTACCAAATCAGCCAAATTGTCTGGCAGCGAAAAGGTTAAAGTGTCAGCAACACCAGGGATAAAAAAAAAAAATGTACACACAACTTTTAAAAATTGAGCACAATTTCTAGAAAGCATAGATCTTCACCGTAGTTTATATGGTTGGGATTTTGGGGACAGTTCATGAATGTTTCGCAGGCCACGCACATATAAAACATGGCTCACGGCAGCCATTCAGATAAAAAATGGCTCCACACATAACTGCTAATGCAATCAAAATATGGCTTTACCTGTAAGGGATAGAAATAAATAGTATGTTGGGTGAATCTAAATATTTGGTGTTACTGTTTTTAATAGCCGGGTTTCTCTTGCATTCACTGGCTCTTGGCACGCTTGTACTCAAATTGGTCATTCCAAAATGTTTTTGTAGTCCGTTATAAAGTTGAGATTGTGCTGATGAATTTGAAAGGAAACAAGCTCCTAAAAAGCAATTAGCCTGGCAGGTTTAATGCAAGTAGCAGTGGAAAATTATCTATTGATATGTAATGGTATATAATAGCATTGTAAATAAATTATTGACCTATACTAGATTGACCTCTACTGGGTCCAGTCTATTTTCAGTACTGGCTATTCATACAAGCCAGTACATAAAATAGACAAGCCACATCTGTATCCTACATGCTTATGGGAGATCAGAGATTGAGAGAATGGTATCCATTCATGTAAATATCCAGGTATATGTCTGGTTTAAAGGAACAGTAAGTAACACAAACGTTTGTATGTTTAGAAATATAAATACTGTTATGGTTTTTTTATAGGCTATTATGTGACCATAGGAGCTGCCATTCAAACAGTTGCATAGCTGATAACAGATAAAACTGTTGAGAAAACAGTGCAAGGGTATGGATTTTACGCAAGTTGCTATGGTTTAGTAATGTTGCCCCCCCCCCTTCCAAAAAAATCTGCCTGAAATTCGCACGAATGATGAATTGCTGGCTTAAAGGGGTGGTTCACTTTTAAGATAACTTTAATTTGGTATAGAATGGCCAAATCTAAGCAACTTAATTGGTTTTCATTGTTTTTTATAGTTATTTGCCTTTTTCTTCTGACTCTTTGCAGGTTTCAAATGGGCATCGCTGACTCCCTTCTAAAAAACAAATGCTCTGTAAGGCTACAAATGTATTCTTGTTACTTTTTATTACTGATCCTTCTATCCAGCCCTTCTCCTATTCATATTCCAGTCTCTTATTCAAATCAATGCATGGTTGCTAGGGTAATTTGGACCCTAGTTACCAGATTGGTTAAGATGCAAATTGAAGAGCTGCTGAATAAAAAGCTAAACTCAAAAACCACAAATAATAAATAAAGAAAACTAATTGCAAATTGTTTTAGAATATCACTCTCTACATCATACTAAATGTTATCTTAAAGGTGAACAATAATAATAATAACTGACAAGAGAGTGCATTGTTCTGCTGAGCAACCAGAATATGGGGTATGTATGGGAGGTCAGTATGCTTTTGTTTTAGCAGGACATGAAGTCCCAGCTATGCATATAATTGGTTGGATAAGAGAAGGTGCAAATTATTATGGCACAAAGGTGAATTAACAAAGCAGACATTTAATGGTTGCATAATTACTCACCCCGAGTCAATACTTGATAAAATCAGCACAACTCAAAGCATTCTTACACGCCACATACTTAAAACTTTGCCCATTCCTCTTGGTCAAATTGCTCAGACTGTCAGTTTGGAATAGTTTTCTTGACACAGATTTGTAATAAAATTCAGTTTAAAGTGTTGACTAGACATATATAAGACATTCAATTTATTGGAATTAAATAGGGATGCACCGAATCCACTATATTAGGAGTCGGTCGAATCACTTATGAAAGTTTCGGCCGAATACTGAACTGAATCCGAGCCCTAATTTGCATCTGTAAATTAGGAAATAAAAAAAACTAGGATTTGGCGAAATTCTAATCCTGCTGAAAAAGGCAGAATCCTGGATTCTGTGCATCCCTAGTATTAAATCACTCCAGTGTTAGTGTGTCAGTTATGGTCCTATAGGTTCAGACAACCTTAGCCACAACCTTTTGGAGGCTGTGCATTTTGCAACGGTTTTCTTTTCAGCACACTTCCATAAAGTCCAGTTTTGGGAATATTCTGGATTATATTTGTCCCTTTCATCTCGTAGTACTCTCCAGCTGCTTCAGTTACCTCTGATACGTAAACAGTGGGATTTTGTTTGATTTATTTATTTTCATATCCCGAACCTACTCATGGATATTTGTTTAGATATATTATCTAACCAACTCTGGGGCCTTCTAGAAACAGGAGATTAGGGAGATTTTGGTCAGATTTTATCTGATCTTGCCACACAACAGCACAAGATCTGTAGGATGCTACAGAATCTGATCCTCCTATAGCTAGAATGTATAGACGGATCAGATAAATTTGAATGGTGTAGTTTGTTCATGCATCTACACTGGGCATTCAATGTTTTTCAATGGGGGGGGTCGGTGAAACACAACCAAATTTTGTTTCTTCAGCTGGCAGTTGTTTAGTTGGATGGGAAATTTTCCATGTAGTTTACCCATTAGAATTTTGTATCAATCTTATTGTATTTTGACCCATGCAACAACATCCAACTTGGATGTGTTCTGTCGAGCCAACGGTATCCAATAAAATCTCTCAAGGAGTTTAGCCCTTATGTTGTGGACAGGTAGTGTGGTACACAGGTGTTCTTCATTCAATTTATGTGACAGAAAAAAAATGGTTGCACCAGAGGGGTTTTCACAGTAATGTGTGTGTAGATGTAATGAAGCTTCATTTCATTTAATATTATAACTATGTTGTATAGATAAATCACATGCACTGCCATTTAAATTATCATCTTTAAATAACACCAGATTTGCAGAGATACAAAATTTGCATCAGTCTCTGCACTAGCGCATGGTACAATCCAAGGTCCATGTGACATCTGACACTTAGTTCTATCAGGATCTGTATAATAGATTAGGCCTGAGCATTAAACAGAAAAGACACGTTCTAATTTTAACAGAAATCTGTCACTGTGCCTATATAAACCTTAGTGCTGCGATTCTTTTCTGATTATGCCCCTGCTCACCAATACTAAACCTTGTTTGCTATCTAACATGGCTTGTAGTAAATCATCCTTGGTTATATTTACAGTTGTCCTCACAGTACTAAGCTACTGTCTATATACACACATGGGGCAGCCAAATACCCTTTCCCATGCTGTGACCACTTTCCTATTGTTCTGAAAGTTCATGCGCATTGATGCAGCTACTTGATCTCATCTACCAAGGCATCAGGAACAAACTCATGTAGTGCACTGGTAGGTTTTCTAACTAGCCAGAACATGTTAGGTAGGGTGCCATATTAATGATGTGAGGGTTGACAAATTGTCAACCCTCACCCAACCCCCAGGTAGGGTTGCCACCCGGCAATGTAGCTGCCAGTAATTTGTAATACCATTTAAAAAATCCCCTGCCCGTCGATGAAAACTTACATTTTCGTCGGCTTCAGGCTGTGGCCTGCCCCTTTTGTGACGCTACTCCATATGGCCCTGCCCCTTTGTAATGCTATTCCCCCTGGCTCCGCCCCTTTTGTGGACCCCTCATTGACTCTGCCCCTTTTTGCATCACACCCTGCCCCTTTCTTTTCCGCCCCCCACCATGGCCGGTAATTTTTTTTTTTTTTAAAAGGTGGCAACCCTACCCCCAGGTGCGCATCTACTTATATACACCTACCCCCCCCCCATCTCTGATATCACAGAGGGGACAGGGAGGCCAGTGCACGTCTATGAATAGACACTTCTGGATTTGGAAGGGTGGCTATACCAAGATTGTGTGTGGGAAGGTCGGCAGCAGGAAGAGTTTGATCCAACATTTTGTGCCACTCATGGCAAACCCACAGCTTCGGGCTGGCCCACGCATCACTATACCATATACATGTCATTATTTGTACAAAACTCTTTGGGGGGAATTCACAAAAGTGTCGGGAACGAAAAAATGTCTTTAAAATGTCGTAGAAAGTGACGTAGCAACAGCCGACAAATTCACAGAGCATTTCTCCGCCAATTTTCCGACATGTGCGACACTTTTTAATTAGTGTCATTAAAAGTGGGCGTGGTATTTTCGGCGCCACTTTTACCGACATTTCTATGAATTACTCATAAACTCATTTTTTTTACCGACAATTTTTCAGACACGTTAGGCTCTCCAAAATGAAAATGTCAGACAAATTGTCGTTTAAAAAGTCTTGGTAAATGTCGTTTGTACGATGAAAAGATATACGAGATTTTAGAAAATTGTCAGACTTACGAGACATTCAGAGATGGTAACATCTGCCTTTGTGAATTTGCCGTTCGTACGTCATTTTACAAATTCGTCAACCGCCACTTCTGGGTCACTTTTTTTACCGACACTTTTGTGAATTCCCCCTTTTACTTTCACCTGTTTTTGGGATTTATCAGTAGTACCTGTTGTTTGTTACAGTTTTATCAGGAGCCAATTCATCTGCTTGTATGTTTGGAGGTATTGGAAAAAACCCACATGGACACAGGGAGAACGAACAAATCCATGCACATAATGCCCTGGATGGAATCGAACCAAGTACCCAAAAACAGCATTTAATTCATTTTTAAAGAGTATTTTTTGTGGCTTCAATCTGCCTGTCACAACAAATAACTTCCAAAGTTCATTTTAAGACTGGCTCAGCAGTAATGATCTTGTGTTTCTCTGTTAGTACAGAATTTGCCCCCTGTTTACCATAGGCATGTGCTTAGTACAGTAACGTTTCCAATGGCGATTTACACTATTGCCAGTGAGAAAACATTTAGAGGAGATCTGTCGTGGACAGACTAATTTCCTCATGTGTCAGGTCCCTTAGTCATACCTACCAATATAACCACACTCATATTTTTCAAGTATTGTGCATAATTGCAGAGGCCCCAGGATGTCTGCATGCATAAGGTGCTTATGTGCTAGCAGTAAGTACTACTAGCACATAAGTAAATACCCTACTGCTGGGGCTTTTCAGTGAAGCTCATTGTGCTCAAAAATGGATCGCCAATTACACTCACCACGCAAGAAGAAGCTGCTAAAGCCATACTCCGATGGAACCTAGGAACTTCACAGCCTTCATCTCCTAAAAACATGTCGTCTCAAGCTTCTTCACCGAAAAGGTTAATCGCGAAATGGCATACAGCCTGACAGGTGTATCTTTCTCATTCCCTACCAAGATGAAAGTCCTTATTGTCAAGATACTGGCTCAGGACGCAGAGGGTCAATCCTCCACACTTCACTTTTCTTCTCTCCCCCTCCACAAGTCAGCCTTAAGACTGTAACTAGGCACAGTTCCAGCACCATCTTCTTTCTGTGCCACAGGATGGCAACTATATTTGATGTTGGCACACTGAATAACCTTGCTCATCTAGAGTACATACAGAACTACTTCTGTTCCTTTTGTTGTGTTATAATATGCACATGGTCTTTATGCTTAAAATTGTTGCTATTCAGAATTGGTTTCAGGTCTATGATCACTGGGTCACTATAAATCAGCCTAATAATGTTGTTTGTATTGATGGTAAATGCCTTGAGGTACAGCAAATAACTATATGTCAGGATGGTCAAATTTTACTCACTTAATGCCAGGGGACTGAATACCCCACAGAAGCATGCCTTGCATGAAGCCTTTAGGGCTAAAGCGGACATGATTTTCTACCAAGAGACCCATTTTAAAAGGTCCAATCATCCTCAATTTTTCAACAAAAAAATTCTGCGTAATTATCATGCATATTCCACATCTAAAACTAAAGGAGTCTCCATTCTACTGAATGCTAAACTTGCCTTCCAGGAACATCGGTTATTTGCTGACCCTTTGGGTAGATATGTTATGGTTATATGTTCTATAGAAAATCAATACTATACATTGATTAACCTGTCTGCACCCAATGATAACCAAATACAATTTCTGTCAAAAACCCTTACACATTTACTGGAGCATAGGAGGGGCAGATGTATTATCTAGTATGTACTAGGGATTCAGCCTTTTTCAGCAGGATTCGGATTCGCCCGAATCCTTCTGCCTGGCCGAACCGAATTTTAATTTGCATATGCAAATTAGCAATGGGGAGAGAAATCACTTGACTTTTTGTCACAAAACAAAGAAGTAAAAAACGTTTTCCCCTTCCCAACCTTAATCTGTATATGCAAATTAGGGTTTGGTTTTCAGCCAAATCTTTCGCTAAGGATTCGGGGATTTGGCTGAATCCAAAATAGTGGATTCAGTGCATCCCCATTTTATACAGGTCGTGGAACTCTGAGGTTACTTCTAATCGCCTCATATTTTCCAACAAGGGGTACTTTATTTATTATAATATACAAGGTTTAGTGAGTCATGTGACAAAAATGACCTCAATAGTCACTGTTTATAACGATATAAAATATATAGGTCTGTTGGTTTAATAGTAGCCCATTGGTGTGATTACATATTTTTAGTCTTTATCTGATGGAAGCTTTGAATGGTTTTCTTTCTATGTAGCAAATCACATCTCAGTATTGATTCCCACAAAGCATAAAACATGAATGTATTTGCGGCAGTGCACAAACGAGGACGCGCGTGCGCTTTGTAGTCAGCGGGGTAGGCTGCTTATGAGGTACGTGCCTGTGCCCCCAAACTTGCGTCCTAGACACGTGACTGTTCTGCCTACTCCTAGTTGTGCAGTGACACGGTAAATACACACTTGGATGATAGTTACTACTGAAGTGCCCACAATGGGATTATAGGTTTAACTCTTCCCTTATCTGCTGAGTCCAGACTAACAACAGTGGAGCAAAACTCAGGTCACCGAGCTCCTACTGTGATAAAGAAGAAGAAGCGACCCTTGTTCGCCTCTGACATAAACTTCTGTATTCTGCACGTACTGTATTAGCTTTTTGACCCAAGTGGTTATAGGACGTGTTAACAGCTGGAGAAACACACGGTCTACGGAAGCCGACTGGTGTCAGTTCAGCAGCACTATAATTAGTTGGCGTAGCTGCTAATATGGGCTGCTTGACTCGGTGAGAAACTGAAATACCGATGCATTTGTGTGGGAGCGTCAATACAACATCAATGTAGACGAATCAAAACGTTTTTAAATAGTATAGGCAACGCCGTATCATTTCAGGCTTCCTGCCAACCTCACGCAACTTATCGGTAATATCCGGGAAGTCTCCCGGCAGTGCCCACAGTTGGGAGGGGATTAATACGTTTCCGCTGTCACTAATGAGTAGACAGTAGGAGGAGCAAAGAGATCTTCAGGGATGTCTACTTTGCTTAGTCGGTTGTGTGTGTCTGTGAGGTCGGTGCGGGCCCTGTATGGGCTGCGGAACAGCGGCACTGGTGCTTATCGGGGGTACAACACCAACCCGGGTGAGACAATCCCTATTATTACACAGTGACCTTCTCTGTCCCCTGGCCTTCCTGCTGGAATGAGAAAATATACGATGTGATAATTCTGTTAGGCTTTAACTACAAGCACCCGAGTTGCATTATATGAACTGGTTCTCAACACTCTACCAGTCAAGAAGCTTAATAAATGTGCTTCATGTTGTAACAGCAAGATATTGGGGCTGCAACAGCTGCAAACTGACCTGTGCACTGAAGCGATTTCACCACTTGCCCCTAAATATATGAAGTGCTTATCAGTGCTGATTTGTCACTTGCTTCATATTCAGTAAAACGAATGTAATGTATATATGTTCTAACTGAAATATACAGTAGAACCCCCGTTTTGTGTTTTTTAGGGATGTAGCGAACTGTTCGCCGGCGAACTAGTTCGCGCGAACTTCGACTGTTCGCGTCCGCCGAATGTTCGCGAACGTCGCGCGACGTTCGCCAATTGGTGTTCGCGTTCGATTCGAAGTAAAATTTCGTTCGACCATTCGACCATTCGATCGCTAAAATCGAACGATTTCCATTCGTTCGAACGATTATAAGCATTCGATTGAATTAAAATCATTCGATCGAATAGCTTCGATCGTTCGATTCGAACGAAAATCCTTCGATCGTACGAATAAAATCCTTCGATCGTTCGATCGAACGATTTTATCGAGCGTTCGAAGTTCGCGAACTGTTCGCGAACTGTTCGCTTTTTTGCCGGTGTTCGCGAACACATTAACGGCAGTTCACTACATCCCTAGTGTTTTTCAGGAGATCAGGAAAAATTGGTGGAAAATCTGGGGAAATATAAAATCACAGACATGCACCGTGCATTATATATTGGTGGTACCAGAAACAAATGTGTATAATGACGGTTTCGCTGTATATTTCTCACTGTGGCAGGTTGTTAAGAAAAAAATAAGAAAACATTAAACATATCATTCATTCTTCAAAGGTCATCCCTTTAAAGGTATCATCTAAATCAGAAGTGACACAGATGGCCAGGGGTTGAGCAGGCCCATGTGTGGCTATGTCGTGTACAGTTACAAAGTTTAAAGCCATTTAAACGTTTTCATTTTTTTTTTTAAATAGCTTTCCGTTCATTGACTTACCTCCAGAGAGGGTTGCAATACAGAAGTGTTTCAAGCAATGAAACTGAAAACAGAGGAAACCTGTAAGTTTGTCCTTTTACTGTTAAATGCTGTTTAAGGTATCCGTGATAATAGTAAATACATATCTTTCTTGTACATCCCTTTATTTTGCAATGTAGGTACTATTACAGGTTTATAAGGCATTACTATGTTACAGCTCTATAAAAATTTTCTTTTTCTCCCAATCATAGAAACTAAGTAACCAAGGCTGCCAGCTTTTTCCAAAAAAATGTGATTGTTTAGCCCAGGGGTCAACAACCTTTACTATAAAAAGAGCCATTTTGCCCCCTCTTCCACTAAAGAAAAATAGTCTGGAGCCGCAAAACATAACACAGCTTATAAACTTTTAAAAGTTTTAACCTTTTTTTAATTTTAACCATTACAACAACAGAATACAACAACAAAAGTGCAGTGTGTATGTGTGGGCCTACTTTGAAATAAACACTGAATAGCCCTATTAAATGCTAGTATTCTCATCTGTTTAATGTGACTTGTGTTTCTGAAGCTCCATGCTGATCTTCCCTCTCTTGTCTTGAGTGTGTTACTACGTTAAGGTCCATGATGAATCATCTTGCTGCGGCTCAGTCTTGCCTGTCACTCCTGGGACGTCTAAACAGCCCTCGCTCCTACTGGAGGCTTCCTAAGTGTGCGACCGCGGTAAGTTAACCGCAAGTTTACCGTGGTCGCACACTCAAGAAGCCGTCAGCAGATGAGGGCTCTATAGATGACGTGACATGCAAAGCCGCAAGACTGAGCCACAGCAAGCTGGATGAAGAGCCACATGAGGCTCCGGAGCCGCGGGTTGCCTACCCCTGGTTTAGCTGGTATATTTCTTCACATCATCAGAGAAATACCAGCAACTTGTGTGTCAATAGTAACATAGTTACATAGTTACATAGTTAAATTGGGTTGAAAAAAGACAAAGTCCATCAAGTTCAACCCCTCCAAATGAAAACCCATCATCCATACACACACCCCTCCCTACTTTTAATTAAAATTCTTATACCCATACCTATACTAACTATAGAGTTTAGTATCACAATAGCCTTGGATATTATGTCTGTCCAAAAAATCATCCAAGCCATTCTTAAAGGCATTAACTGAATCAGCCATCACAACATCACCCGGCAGTGCATTCCACAACCTCACTGTCCTGACTGTGAAGAACCCTCTACGTTGCTTCAAATGAAAGTTCTTTTCTTCTAGTCTAAAGGGGTGGCCTCTGGTACGGTGATCCACTTTATGGGTAAAAAGGTCCCCTGCCATTTGTCTATAATGTCCTCTAATGTACTTGTAAAGTGTAATCATGTCCCCTCGCAAGCGCCTTTTTTCCAGAGAAAACAACCCCAACCTTGACAGTCTACCCTCATAATTTAAGTCTTCCGTCCCTCTAACCAATTTAGTTGCACGTCTCTGCACTCTCTCCAGCTCATTTATATCCCTCTTAAGGACTGGAGTCCAAAACTGAACTGCATACTCCAGATGAGGCCTCACCAAGGACCTATAAAGAGGCATAATTATGTTTTCATCCCTTGAGTTAATGCCCTTTTTTATGCAAGACAGAACTTTATTTGCTTTAGTAGCCACAGAATGACACTGCCCAGAATTAGACAACGTGTTATCTACAAAGACCCCTAGATCCTTTTCATTTAAGGAAACTCCCAACACACTGCCATTTAGTGTATAACTTGCATTTATATTATTTTTGCCAAAGTGCATAACCTTGCATTTATCAACGTTGAACCTCATTTTCCAGTTTGCTGCCCAGTTTTCCAGTTTAGACAGATCACTTTGCAAAGTGGCAGCATCCTGCATGGAACCTATAGTTCTGCACAATTTAGTATCATCTGCAAAAATAGAAACAGTACTTTCAATGCCCACCTCCAGGTCATTAATAAACAAGTTGAAAAGCAAGGGACCTAGTACAGAGCCCTGCGGTACTCCACTAACAACACTGGTCCAATTAGAAAATGTTCCATTTACCACCACTCTTTGTAGTCTATCTTTTAGCCAGTTCTCTATCCAGGTACAAATACTATGTTCCAGGCCAACATTCCTTAATTTAACCAGTAACCTTTTGTGTGGCACTGTATCAAATGCTTTAGCAAAGTCTAAGTAAATCACATCCACTGCCATCCCAGAATCGAGGTCTCTACTTACATTCTCGTAAAAAGAAATTAAGTTAGTCTGGCAAGATCTATTACGCATAAAACCATGCTGGCACAAACTCATAGTATTATGATTTGCTATGAAGTCCAGTATCTTATCCTTTATTAACCCTTCGAAAAGCTTTCCTAATACTGACGTCAGACTAGTGGTCTGTTACAGTTTTTAGCAAAGTTAAGGAAGCATTTTTTAAGGTTCTGCTGCTGAGAAATGTACTAATGATTGTATCAGTTCTTAGTCTTCCTGAACTGCTACTATTTATGACATGTGCATATCGACCACAGCAATACATTATGGCTCTGTGGCATCAAATTAAAAATGCGCATTTTTTTTAGGAAACAATACTATTTCTCAGTTTCAACACGTGGAGGCCTGTTTATCATTATGTTTAAAACAATGAAAGCAAAAAAAGTGTAAAAGGCTGTGTAAAATAGATGTTGAATCCATCAAGGTGTGTGTTTTATTTTAAACCCCTTAAACACCAGATTTGACAATTTTTTTTTTTTTTTTACACCATTTCAGTCCTTCTACAATTTACTAAAGTCAGTGGGAAAAGTTCAAGCCACAAGAAAAAATTAAGAAAAACCGCAGATGTATGAACGCCATATTTTCCCATCGCATTTTTAAGCCGCAGCTTCAATTTACACTGGGGTTTTGCACAATCCAAAAAATCATTACACAGCTTGAAAAATAGTAAATAACGAAAAAAGAAAAGAAGAAAACCCTCTTCTGACTAGTAATTCATTGGTTCACTACTAAATTTCAAAATTCATCCACTTACTAAATACTTTAAATTAATTCTATAGCTGCAGGATTTTAAAAATATAAATAGTGAGTAATTCAAATTAGTTAAAATTAATACTAATTAGTTTCAAGTGCTTCTTCCGCGCTAATTCATTCGCTTGTTACGCAGGCAGACCAAATCAATTCAATTCTGCCATTAAATCACTCCTTTACAATTAATCCACTGCCTAAAGTGCATAGGTGTTATAAAAATATCAAATTAATTAGATACTTAAAGTGCAAGTGCGTTAGTCCGACCAGGGACGTAATAAATAGTGGAGAATAAATAAATTAGTAAACCAAATTAATTAGCAATAAATCGATTACCCAGCAACTCAACCTGATATAAAAGTAGGAAAAAGATATAAAGAAAGGTGGAGTTGTCCCAAAACTTTCTACCTATTGATTTTACTATCCCTGGGACACCACAAAGCAAAAATAGGCAGGAAAAACCAGGACTGTGGTCTCGATATTTAACTCTGGCCCTGTCTTATTTAAAGAGCTATTTAATCCTCATAAAACCACAAATCCTGGTCCCCTTGAGAATCCCAGTGCGGGATACTATAGACAGAGAGGAGAAAAGAGTAAGGTTTGAGTGCTGATTTCCACCAAAACAACCGCCCCCCCCTTGACCAATTCTAATAATAAGATAAAGGCTTAAAGCTAAAATTTCTGTTAAAAAAGTCTTTGTTTAAAGTCCTTGTTAAAGGGCTATTAAAAGGCAGAGTTCGCTAGTAATGCTTTCTCAAGGCGAATGTCAGGCGTTCCGGTACCTGCACTTAAGTAACTTGCGGGTGTGGCGTCATAAACTAAATCACACGATAGTTGAACTATAGGGCTATCGCTCGTCATGCGCTGCATCCTTCTTTTGGGAGCCGCCACCTGATCAGTCTTAACCAATCTGCAGGGACTAGATCATTCCTCCTAATGTTATCAACACTAGCTCCCCATCGCCATCTGCTGGAACCCCTTTGGAACGTCCTGCCATTTATTCTGCAATTCATTTGGACTACATAGTATTATAAACTAAAACACAGAGATGCATATAATTGCCCATTTTTAACTTTTTAAATTTTTAAAATCAATTAATTTTATTAATACATGTGAATTAAAACAAACATGAATTCCCTTAACATTTTAGTTATATTATTTAGTTTTTAGTTTTTCCATTAAATAAAAGGTGTATATCAATTCTTTTAATTAATTGCCCTTGGGCACACTGTATCCATCTTAAAAATCCAATAGGTTTCCCGTCTGAGGAGAGCCTGTTCCATATTGCCTTTCCGTATTCCTAGGTTTACTTTTTCTAGGGCCCAGAATTGTAATTTGGAAGGGTCCATGCTGTGAAATCATTTAAAGTGCTGTGCTACTGTGGACATCGTATGGTCTTTCGTTTTCATATTTCCTGCCGTTCTGATAGTACTTCAATGTTGCTGCATTCTCACTTTAAAGATTTGGGTCGTCATGCCTGTATATTTCATCTGGCATGGACACAGCTTGATAAATACCCAGTTTTTTTTGCACTGTGATGTCTGATAAACAGAGGTGTCTTTTGTCTCTGTATTTTTTTTTTTTTTTACACAGCGTGTTTATTAGGCCCCTTGATATATTGTCTTTGTACAATTTGCAGATAAACAATGGTTGTAAATAATTTGCAAATCATCCCTGTTCTCTTTTTATTTACATTTTACAGTGTCCCAACTTTTTTGAAAGAGATAAACATAATAATAAACATTGTTATAAGGAACTTGACAGGTAAATTAATATTTGAAAAATCAAAAGCATTGCCTCAAGTTTCATATCTACATTCATTACATTGCCAAACGTATCCTGACGCATTTTTATCCAAATAAATAATGAACTAAGTTGGAACAGACACCAATGTCCGCAGAATAACTATTTATTGGGAACCAGGGCAAAAAGACCTAACATCACCATATAATGCCAAGTGCTTGAGTGGAGTCACTGCCATTGGACCCTGGAGCAGTGAAAATGTGTCCTCTGTAGTGATAGCATGTCACCATCTGGCACTGTCAGGAATTTCAGGGTTGGTCAGGAAATCACTACCTGCTGGATGCATAATAGCTACAGCTAAAGTTTAGCGAATCCTAGGGGATTTCTAATAAACTGTCACCCCACTATGATGTACACTTTTCCTCTTCTGACTTCCTAAAAATTTGGGAGGCTATTTTCTGTTTCAGCCCCCATGCAAAAAGTGAGCTATGAACAAAATGGGTTTGCTGAAATAAGAATGAAAGAACTTGAATGACCTGCACAGAGCCCTAGCCTCATCTCAACTGATACCTGTTAGATGATTTATAATGCCAACTGCAAACCAGGTTTTATCCTCAACAACAGCAAATCCCAACAACAATGTTCAAATATCTAGTGGAAAGCCTTTCCAGAAGAGTAGAAGTTGGATCAGCCAACTTATTATAATACTATTGAAATGATATGTTAGACAGGTAGGTGTCGGAATACTTTTAACCATATAGTGTATGTTGGGATCTGTTTGACTTTCTTATACTGCCATGTGCCACCCAGCACTTCATGCTGTTGTGCCATAGAGGCTTCTCCTTAAAGGAAAACTATACCCCCAAAATGAACACTTAAGCAACAGATAGTTCAAATCATATTAAGTGGCATATTAAAGAATCTTACCAAACTGGAATAAATATTTAAGTAAATATTGCCCTTTTACATCTCTTGCCTTGAGCCACCATTTCGTGATGGTCTGTGTGCTGTCTCAGAAATCACCTGACCAGAAATACTTCAACTCTAACTGTAACAGGAAGAAGTGTGGAAGCAAAAGACACAACTCTGTATGTTAATTGGCTCATGTGACCTAACATGTATGGTTTGTTGGTATGTTTGTGAGTACAGTGAATCCTACGATCCCAGGGGGCGGCCCTTATTTTTTTAAAATGGCAATTTTCTATTTATGATTACCCAATGGCACATACTACTAGAAAAGTATATTACTATGAAAATGGTTTATTTACATATGAGCTGTTTTATGCAATATCTTTTTATAGAGACCTACATTGTTTGGGGGGTATAGTTTTCCTTTAATAAACTGACACTAGTCTTTGTACATGCAACTCCACTAAAACCCACATCACTCTCAAACCAGGTGCAGTCTTTTTGGCACATTTTCCAAATTGGTGCAGTCATCTTTTTTGAAGTCTTTGGTGTGGGAGCAGAGCTGCAGCCAAATTTACTCTGCACTGTTTTGGGGTGGGAATTGCACCCAAAAAGACAGTGTTGGTTTGGGAGGCATTTACAGCAAAAATGAGACTTCATTTGTTTCATAGTGAAACTGCACTCTGAGTGATATATGTAATTCCTTTCGGCAATAACTCCATTGCTGTCAAGATTTCAAAATGAATTTCCATTTTTACTACAATAGTACCTTGCAAATGGAAATTTAACCATGACTGATTTTTCCTGGAGATGTGCCATCTAGAAGTAGCATCGCTATCAAAACAACATTTTAACAAAAGAGCCAATTTAACCAACCTTTTTCCCCAGATGTCATAATTCCCGGTTGTACACAACTTCACAGACTGTCGATCCTTTGGAGATGAGAAAATTCCAAGCTTGGGTGCTGAAATGGTGGGATGAAGAAGGGATCTTTTCAGTCTTGCATGCCTTAAATGATATACGGGTGCCCTTCATCAGGTACCAAATTTATCCATATACCAGTTATGCAAGTCAATGTTTAGCAGTTGTAGTGGTTCTAGTACTCATTTGCTTCAAACCCACCATAGAGGTTCAACATTTAAGGTTAGCTCAATACAAGGTTACATATACTAATGCATGAAACCATTGCTGTATCCACCATTGTGCAATAGCTCCAAAAACATATTGAATCAGGTCTGGACTGAGAATCAAAATAGACCCTGACATTTCATGTACACAAAGGCCCAAACAGCCCATAGCAACCCACTAAATAGTCTGTGGCAAATGAAAGCATCCCCTCTACCATTTGCCAGAACCCACAGTTTTAACAGCAAATATGTTTTAACCCCAAGTCTCAGCATAACTAACTTTCAACCTGGGTTTCAGGAGACTATAAGAGAGCAAACTGATATTCTTCTTAAATCTCACACTAACTTGGCTTTAGACTGACTCCCTCAACCAATTTTTCTGCACTATGCCCAAAAGGGAGAGGGGTTCACAATTTAGGAACACATCCTGTACTGAGTGGTCATTGTTGACTGTATGTTACAAGATATAGACCAAACATCGGTTTATTATGACTGATGATTTATATCAAAAAATAATTATATTCTATAAGCATGTGCTTTGCAGAGAACTAAAAGAATGTTACACTTATGTAGGGTAATAGAACTCTGTTTCCCTTCAGCAATTCTTGGTTCTATTCCTAGAGACATCCTTATGAGCAGGAACTATGAACATGATGTCGGGTGTCCACTCTCTGGTGTGAAACTTCTAGATGTTGGATGTGGAGGAGGATTGTTATGTGAGGTAATTTAATAGTGCTAATAACTAACAGTGCTAAGCTGACAGTTATGTGCCCTGTTGCACTCAAACATATTGAAACAGGTTGCATCTTTACAACATACAAACCTCCAGTGCATCATTTTCAGAGATCCACCAACTCGTTAACATTGTTCTGTCCCTCACAGCAATATAATGGTTTCCTAACATGGGTACTCTGCCCAATATAGTTCTGTGTGCTTGTACTGTTCAGATGGGATTATTATGTGACACATTATCATTTGTGTAACTCATAAATAGTTTTTGCGCTTCTCAAAATACGTTATATAAAATAGATACTGTTATGAGACCTGTTATTCAGAATGCTCGGGACATTGGGCTTTCCAGATAATGGATCTTTATGTAATTTGGATCTTTATATTTTAAGCCTACTAGAAAATCATCTAAACATTAAATAAACCCAATAGGCTGGTTTTGCTTCCAATAAGGATTAATCATATCTTAGTTTGGATCAAGTACAAGGTACTATTTTATCATCACAGAGGAAAAGGAAATAATTCTTAAAAATTTGGATAAAGTGGGAGATGACCTTCCCATAATTCAGAGCTTTCTGGATGAGGGGTTTCCGGATAATGGATCCCATACCTGTATTAATGCGGTTAAGTCATTGCGGGCTCAACATTTTTTCCAGGTTTGGTAACCTTCAGCTAATTACATGTTTTCTTTAAAATGCAAAGAAACAAAAGACTACCTGGTCATTGTCTGAGATTACTGGAGAAATTATAAGGGCCCTTACAGGCATTTTTACCTGCTTTTGATTTTTGATTTGTTTGAAGGCATTACAGTGCTTGAATTAACTATCTAATCTAAAGCCCTTATAGATTCTACCTATGGGAGCAGACAAACACTGAACACAGGTACAATTGTGCATGTCCAATTCTACCTGCATTCAGTGTTTGAAAGGAATTGTTCATTATAAATCATTATAAAAATAAAAAATGGGTAATTAGATAGGTTGTGCAAAATAAATAATGTTTCTTATATAGTTAGATAGCCAAAAATGTAATGTATAAAGGCTGGAGTGACTGGATGTCTAACATAATAGCCAGAACACTACTTCCTGCTTTTTAAGCTCTCTTGCATTCCACTGATTGGTTACCAGGCAGTAGCCAATCATTGATTTGAGGGGGGGGGCACATGGGTCATAACTGTTGCTTTTGAATCTGAGCTGAATGCTGAGGATCAATTGCAAACTCACTGAACAGTTATGTCCCATGTGTCCCCCCTTCAAGTCACTGACTAACTCAGAGTTAGAGAGCTGAAAAGCAGGAAGTAGTGTTCGGTTTTATTATGTTAGACATCCAGTCACTCCAGCCTTTATACATTACATTTTTGGCTAACTATATTAGAAACATTTTTTATTTTGCGCAAACAATATATTTACCCAGTTTTTATTTTTACACTGAACTGTTCCTTTAAGTGGGCTCTCATGGGGTACAGGCCCATCGGTGACAAAAAAACAGCTAACTGCTGCAGTGGAGATGAATATACAAAAGTAGTCGACTGGACTGAAACCCAGGTAAAAATGACCATAGCAAAAAAGTAAAGGCCCCTAAAGATACTGAAAAAGAAGTTGCTTATGATGATAAACATTTCATTACCACAATTTTGTTAATTTAAAAGGACAGTTTACATTAGTATTTAGTATGATTTAGACGGTGCTGTTCTAAGGTAATTTGAAGTTAGTCATTTTTTATATTTTCATTTTTTTCACACTTCAGTGACACTCAACAAACAGATAGCATTTTCAGTTGAAGGGCTGCATACAGGCAAAATAGGAACACCTAAAGTCACAAGTCAAACCTATACAAAATATATTCAAGAGATCAATTGAAAAGTTACTTAGACTAGACCAATAATACGACTAAAATATAATTTAAAGACTATTGTCAAAAGTTTTTGCATTTTAAAGTTTACATTCTTTAAATCAGTTACATTCTTCATAACAAGAAGAATGTATTAAAGCGACACAGTAGCTACTCTGGGTACCATGTCACTCATACAAGGAAAAGGGAGTGTCTCCAACTATGTCTTATTGTTTCAGACTTACATGTTTAAAAAACATGCTTAGATTGCACGATAATATGTGCTTTATTTTTGTGTCTCATGAAGGAGATCTATTTTATTAATAATCAAAACTGGTCTTTCTATTATTTTAGCCTCTGGGCCGACTCGGAGCTTCAGTAACAGGAATCGATCCTTTGGAAGACAACATTAAAATTGCTGCACTGCACAAATCATTTGATCCTGTGCTAGAGAAACATGTTCAGTACAAATCATGCACAGTGGAGGAGCTTGTGGATGGGCATTTGGGATACTTTGATGCAGTTGTAGCTTCAGAAGTTTTAGAGCACGTTGCTGATGTGGAGTCTCTTATCCAGAGTTGCTTCCACGTATTAAAAGTAAGTCATGCAAATGATCTGCAGCCAGAGGCAATTTATTCCAGGGACTACTGTCTGTGCACTGTAACAATGGGAAATCTAGGAAGAACGCCATATTGAAATAATTCAAGTAACACTATTGGCATAGGTTGTAACAAGAAATATAACATTTTGTATAATGAAAGAAAGCTTCTAAGCAACTTCCTAATATATATTATTACTAATTTTCATAGATTTTAGTTATGTGTTAATATAATTGCTGTTGAAATTGGAATCCCCATTCTCCTCACTTCTCTTGCTGTAGCTGATGCTACTTTATCAGTGAAACAATGTAACATTAGCCAGTTTGTCACAGAACATGCAAAAACCCAATGAATTCAAAGAGGTGCAGAACTCCAGCACTATACTTGTAGTATAAACAATCAGTGCATGTTCTGTTTTCTGTAACATAGTGCAACTAGTAATAGTTATATTTAATCCGGTAACATCATGGAAAACGAATTTTCAAAAAGATTTTAAAATATCTTGGGATACAGACTTATATATAATGACATCTGTTTTTTTTTTTTTTTTTAAAGCCAGGTGGTTCTCTATTTATTACCACAATCAACAAGACCAAGCTCTCGTACGCTTTAGCCATAGTGGTAGCAGAGAAAATAATGGGCATTGCCCCAGAAGGCACTCATGACTGGGAGAAGTTTATTCCACCTGAAGAGTTAGAGCGACTACTTGAATCAAGTAAGTATCTTTTCTGATACATTCATATTATGTGTGTGTAAATGTATGTACACATTGTACAGCTGTATATATAGATATATGCCACACATTAGCCATGAATATCTTGTAAATATATCCTTATAAACAGTGCTTGTCATGTTATAATCAGTGCTTAGTGATGTTGTTTCTGTAATTAATGCTTAATGCCATATAAAAGAAGTCAATTTGTCCTGAACAATTTTTTAAAAGTTTACTTTAGTAAACTGCTCGCTTGTAAATGCATGAAAAACTCAGAGTAAATGAGGTTGAGACACAAATGTAAATTTTGGTAAGTAGGCCTCCCCATCTGCTATAAGCCTGAGGTAGAAATGGAAATGTACTGCTTTAAAGCTGTGATTGTATTGTGATTGTTTTGGATGCCTGCATAATGAGCCTGTTTTTCGGTTTACAGATGGCTACGTTGTGGAAGCACTGCGAGGAATGCTGTACAATCCTTTCTCGGGTTCCTGGCGCTGGATAAGTGACAACAGTGTTAACTATGCACTACATGCTGTGAAAACAGTGGCACAAGAGCAACCAACAGATGTTGGAGGGGAGGGTGAGCAGGAACAGCAAAAAGTGGCAGAAGCCTCTGTATGATGAGACCAACTGACTCGCACATCCTGAAGAAAGTTTTTCTATCCTAATGTGGAATTCAGTAAAAACAAATGACATTGTGTGATGATATTTTATCCTTGGTTCATGTACATAATCATGCTAAGATCATATTGCTGAATTCTGAGAAGACCCCTAAAGAACATATCTTTAATAGTTATTTTTTCAAAAATACAAGGATGATGTATTTTACAGCAGATACAACATACCATTTTAGAGGAATAAATATAAAAAAAAGCTATACTGAGAAATTTCAGATTTTAACATTAAATGAGAACTATCGTGAAAATTAAAATTCAATATAAGCATGTATTTAGAAACGTTATAAATACAATCAATTAAAAATTCTGCATTGTTTCTGAAATAATCATGTTCACTATTCCTCTCTCAGCATCTGTTCTTCATTCTCTTTTCATGCAGCAATTGAGTGTCAGATATTCATTGACTGTTAGATCCAATATATAGGGGAGCTTCCTTTCCTAGCAGATAAATTAGAGCTCACTCAAATAACTGATTGTACAACCAAAATCTAACAAAATAACTGCCTTTTGTACAAATCTCTGCATGTAGAGAGACAGGATTTCTGGTGATTTTAATAGTGAGCGCTAATACATCTTCTAGGCAAAAAGGGCCCCCTATAAAATATATTGGATCATTCATCTGACACCCAACTCCTGAATGAAGACAGAATGAAGAGAAACAGATGTTGAGGAATAGTGAAGATAAACTCGATTATTTCAGAAACAACACAGAATGTTTAATTGATTGTATTTAGAACGTTTCTTATTTCAGTATGATGAAGCTTATATTACATTTTATTTTTCACAATAGTTCCTCTTTAACTTTTATTTAATGGTTGAAAACCCTACCCAGCACCAATTCTTTCATTCTCTAAAATTAGTACCCTGCTTAACTGTATTCCTCACATATTAGTCACCTCTCACTCTCTCATACCCAACAGTGCTATGGTTAGTTGTGTCTCGGGAGTGAAGTTGGGCTTTGGTGTCAGTGCAGGGACTTGTTAGGCTGAAGGACAGATGTAAACTGCAGCCCAGCATACCCCTCCAGTAAAGCCTGACATTGCTCTAGAGCTGAGGGGTATAACAGAGGTGATTAATTGGGTGGGCATATGTTAAAGGCGTTGGGAGGTAGGAGGCTACTTTTAACAAGTGAAAATGGTGCCGCATAGGCCATACCAAGACACTCCTGCTAAAATCTGAATTGTTACAATTGAGTATTTTAGATTAGTGTTTTGCTGCCACTGATCCTGCTGTAATATGTTGTGAATTACACATAACTTATATATAAGTGGTTAAGACAGTTAGAATGATATTTTTTAGGCAGCATTATACAGGTATATTCTGTTTGCATGGACATGGTTTTTAAGCAAACATGCAATTATACTGTACATTGTGTATTTGCATGCTTAGAATGCCAGTTTGCAAACCGTGCATTTAGCACAATTATTGTTTTCTAATTATGGTCTTTTATTTACGGTGAGCCACCACGGAAAGGGTTTTAAAGAGTGACTATATTGTCCCTCTCCAAAGCATGCATCCCGTCCCATGAGGTAACATTTTTGTCCCAACTCTTATATGAAAGTGTTACAATTTCTTTTTGATATGCTAAGCTGCATAGATGGTGAGCAGGAGCTTACAGTGAAGAATTTGGAAATTAAAATATCAGTGCTTAAAGGGCACCTGTTGTCAAAAAATATTGTCTCCAACCAAAGGTGCAGGCCAATAGAGCCCACACTCTGGTTGGGGATAACGGTAGCTTTTTTTTTTAAACAAAAAAATTGCCCCCTGCCAGCGCTTGGGCACTCGCACTGGGAGGGAGCTCCTGTGTGAGCTGCCATATTGGTCAGAACGCATGCGCATAATGAGCAAGTTGCGGCATGCATGTGCCCAACATGGCTGCTTGCACCGGGAGCTCCCTTTTTGGCAACAGGTGCCCTTTAAAGCCTATCTGCTCCTTTGTGTAGCCCCATTGACAGGCCCAACTTTTGTTTGTGTGGAGCTACACTGAATGGTTTCCAGTATGGTGACGTGAATGTTTTTTTTTTTTTGTGCTGAAGTCTTCTCAGTGAATCTCAAGCCAACCTTGTTCCTGTCAGTGGAGCTACACAAAGAAGCAGATGACCGTGCATCCACTTTCCCCCAATTGCAAACAAAACGGAGACTTAATAAAGTGGATGACCCACTCAATGTGCCCCTGCCTTAAGGCCTCTCATTTACTGTTATGTCCTACTGCGCTTGTGGCAGGGATCATAAGAACACGTCCACGACTTAAATGACGGACAGGGACCGTCTAATAGGGAGCTCCAATAAAGGGGCCATTTCTTAAAATATGATCATTTTTAGCCCAAAGTGAAACCATCACCATATAGTATTCATTACTGTCTACAAAATTGGAGGATTTTCATTTATCCTATGTGTCTCCTTTAGGTGAACAATATTTATCATTGATTATTAATAGTGGCATACACAGGGGTAAGACCATATTCTATGCAGCAAGAAAAGAATGTTTGTTGTTGCAGTACAACCATTTCTCTGCCCCTTCTAGGTTGCCAAAGACATCCCCTCTCTGGCTTTATGTATGAAGAAAAGGATTATGGGTCTTGCAGTTCCTCTACAAGACTCTGTGGGCAGTAATTTTACATTGTACATTTCTTTTTTTTTTTTCACTGAAAGCCTGTAGGTTGTTGTGAACCCAGCTTTGAAATGCAGCTAGGGTGTGTTAACCTGGATATTCATAAAGTCTTCTTAAGAACATGAAGATGACAAATCGAAATATTGCCATTAAAAATGTCAGCTTACTTCAGCATATATTTATACAGAACTTGAGGTTATCAACAAGGTTATGGGTGGCTTTTCCAATAGGGATTATCTGTTTTATCTATGTGTATTTGTTTTATTATTCAGATAGTGTTTATGCATGTTTATTTGTAACTAAGCCACTTAATATTTGTCTCTCTTAAAAGGGATGAAAACTTTCTCACTACATCCCCTTTCCCCAGTGGGCGGCCCAAACTTAATTATGGATGCAAAAGGATTCACTATAAGAGCACTGCTTATCCGTACAACATTAGGCATTTTGCTGTTAGTGAACATACAAGTCTGTCTTCCCAGTATTACACTAAAGGTACCCTTTTATGGTAGTCAAATACAAAAGTACACTGGCACTGACGGCAAGTTCAAGCAGGGAGGTCCCCTTGTGTGTTTAGGTATAGAAATGCAACATTTCGGGGCTATGTCAAAGGGGTATAGCCCCAAAACGTTGCATTTCTGTAAACACACAAGGGGGCCTCCCTGCTTGAACTTGCCGTGAGTGCCAGTGTACTTTTGTATTTGACTACTTGGGAGGGTGCCGACCCCTCCAACACCGTGCACCAGGCATATATCTTTGAAGGCCAGGGTGTGCAAGCAGGCCATATTGTCCAACCCTTTTATAGTAACCTTGTTCCCCATTGGAGGTGCGGCCTAATAGAAGAGTGTGAGCTCTGTTCCATCTGAACTGGGTTGGAGCTCCTGGTTCTTACAGCCATGTTGTGACTCTAAACATGTGAATAATGAGTGAAGCCTGGCGATGTGTGGTGTATTATCCTGCCATTGTTTACACAGCATAATAAATATGACCCTTAGATTGAGGAGTAAAGCAATTTTGCCAGATTAACTCCCATGTTTATACATCTGATATGATTAACCCGAGCAAAATGGCATAAATAACTCCAATAAATGTACACCAACTTTAACTTGGAGTAAGTTGTACACCAGATTTATAAGGAGAAATATGGTTACCCAGGTTTGCTAAAGTGGGGCTCTACAACTTAGTTTATGCTATTATGTGAATTATTCCACCAAGCAGGGTCAGACTGGGCTCAGACCCCCTCTCCCAATCTGCAAACCCTACAAAAAAAAACAATTTGCATCATCGCGCAGGGGGGGGCGCCTGGACACCAGTCCCGATGGGCCCCGGGCCCCTTAATCCGACCCTGCCACCATGAAATACATCTCGGTCTAGAATTGTGACTTTACTTAAAAGAAGAAGGGCGTAGAGGCCTACAAACCCAAACTGTCAGCTGAGCTTGGTATAGAAAACAATCAATTTTATTCAGCAGCTATAAGTGTTTATGTAAGGTCTTCTTTGATGGTAGACCAATCTTAAAGAGGCCAAAATAGGAAAACCAAAATGCCTTAAATGCAACTAGTGTTTCTCAACAGGCAGCAACCCCCATATATGTTGCACAAAGTTCCAAATATGAAAAAAATGTTAACCGGAGAGCAACAATGTATAATGACGTGCCTAAAGCGCAAAGCTGGGAGTGGGCACCAGGTACCTTCACTGCCTCATCTTGGCACTCTGGCCAGCGAGTGTGTCATTTGTGTGCGTCCTATTTGGCGCTGCTACCGGCCTTGTTGCTCAGGACCAGCTTGTTGCCCAGCCTGGTCTGACACTGGTGTTTTTATTGTTTATTGTAGGAATGTCACACACTAAACATTTAGGCTTAAAAGCCTTCCTCATGTGCATAAATATGTGACAACAGCAAACCAACATTTAAACCTTTAACCCCACCAAACATTTTACCAGCTCCATGATGTATCCAGGTACATTGGCTTTAATGAGACAAAAGAAGTACTGCCATCTAGTGTCCTGCTCCCTAACAGCACCTTCAAATAACAGGTAGACCCCATTGTATGTATCTCCCTTACCCCCAATTTCTTTATCATGCCTTCATGTTTCCACAAGTCCTATACCTTTTACATTGTTTTCCAAAGTTGGCTTTCACTTCCCCAATTCATATCCAATGATTTCCTCTCCCCTACTCCCCTTAGTTACTGTGATATCCCCACCCATCCCTCATCTCTTGCCTTTCATTATTTCTCTGTGCTGCCTGCACTCTCAGCCGTCGGAATTGTTTCATAGTGTATGTGCAGGACAGCTAGGGGTGACAGGAAGAGTAAGGAGAGTAAAGGAAGGGTTAATTTCAGTGGGAGGCCGGGTGGGTTAGGGTGAATCACAGAGAGCAGTGTGGTGAGTCAGTGACACGGGATTGGCTTGGGGGTAGGTAGAGGTGCAGGGTCGTTGCCTAGGTTACAGCGCTGAGATGCGCCCCAGTACATGGCTAAACCGGCTGCTCGGGGGCAGGATCAATGTGACTCAAAAATTGGGCTCTTAATTTAAGAGAGAAGAGGGGGTGCAATATTCTTTGTTGTGACCGCTGTTCCGAGTAGCAGACGACACTCCTCTAGGCACACACACGCACACTGACGCTTATTTAGATCACCGAGGGCTTATGTTGTGCGGATGCTGATGTCATGCGGAGGCTTCTCTGCTCACCCCTATAAGTGAGATCACTAGCTGGGCGCTCCCTTGGAAGATGATCTAACTCACTGCCGGTCCCCGAGGCACAGACTGGTGACATCAGCTGAGCACAAAGAGGAAGCGGAGAGCAGCATCCGAGCTAGGGGAGGAGATCCAAGTCTTCCCCAATGTGATACTGTTGCTGCCTCCTCCTGCATCTTAATCTGTGCTCATCTCACTGGCACCCCCTGCTCCCTCGCACCTTCCCTCTCCCTTCTCTCATGCATCTCCCGGGGTGCAGGGGACGAGGGCAGCCCACAGTATGCACTGGGGTGTTGGTCTAGTCTCGTCCAGACCTTGTGTAGTGGATCTGAGCCGGAATCAGACGTTGTCTCTGTGCTGGTGCTGGGGGTCGGAGGAGCATTGCTCTGTTTATGGGGACATCGTCGCTTTCCCTTTGCAGGATTACGGCGGCGTTATGTCCGGGCTGGGATCTGATTCCTGGTGGAAGAAAACCCTCTATCTAACTGGGGGCGCCCTGCTGGCTGCTGCTGCATATCTCCTTCATGAACTACTGGCAATCAGGTGAGGGAGCTACAACTGGGATCCGAAATATGAAGCCCATTATGTGTGTGGCTTGCACCCTAGACTTGCTTGTTAGTATTTGCAGCCCTGCTATATGTGTATTACTGTGAGAGCAGCTTAGAATGTGTGTAAATGTGACATTGCTTGTGACACTAATAATATACTGCAGCCTAAACACTGCTCCTCACTCCTGTCCTGCTAAGCTCCAGGCCTCCCAGCACCCACACATACACTGCCCTCCTGCACTAGCACCCTCCTCCCTCTTGTTTACCTTCAGATTGCTATATATACACAGTATGCAGCACAGACCCAGCTCTTCCTTGGCACTTGAATGTCAATGTGGCCTGTTTTACCATTTACATCCGTTTTTTCAGTGTTTATTTCATAGACCAAACACTATGCAATTATTATTCTTTATGGCAAGATGCTGATGTTAACCTTGCTCTTCCCTAATGATTTATCAATTTTATAAATGGAAATGCATTGAGCATTTTACTTTACAGTTCCATGCAGAAAAAATTTATATTGTTTTGTTACTATATTCAGAATTCCAGAATAAAAACATGGCCCACCTAGAAAGTAATTCAATGCTCCCAGTGCTGAGTGACCCCTGTTCCAATAGGTTAAATGCCTGGGTTTATATCATTATTTGACATTCCCTTCATACTAGGTCATGAAAACAAGAGATCTGCATGGTGTGTGGAATGTGTACAGCAGCTACATAAATTAGAATGTCTGTTTTTATACAATGGAATCAATCTTTACTATCTATTGCCTATTGTTTATACTTATTGTATATCTATACTGTGAGACTACATAGTAGACAACAGATAATGCAATTAGATTTGGGAAGAATACTATCTTAGACACTGCTGGAAGCTAAAGGTCAAATAGAGTGGGGTTTTGGAGGAATATGTACATTTGTGAACCTATAGCTGTTCCAGAAATGTTTTCCTATATCTACAACCTTATTATGTGTAAGGTGGGGCTCACTAAAAGTAGGGATGCACCGAATCCACTATTTTGGATTCGGCTGAACCCCCAAATCCTTCTCTAAAGATTCAGCCGAATACCGAACCAAATCCTAATTTGCATATGTAAATTAGGGGTGGGAAAGGGAAAACATTTTTTACCTCTTTGTTTTGTGACAAAAAGTCACGCGATTTCCCTCCCGCCCCTAATCTGCATATGCAAATTAGGATTCGGATTTGGTTCGGCCGGGCTCATGCTGAAAAAGGCTGAATCCTGGCCGAATCCCGAACCAAATCCTGGATTCGGTGCATCCCTAACTAGAAGTCAAGGAAGGGGTTGAAACTAAACTAAAACTAAACTAAACAAAATCTGACAGCTGTTGGTATAAGGATTCTAATTGCTATATGGGAATGGCACATGATTGATTTCAGCACAATTCTAGAGAAGCCAGGACAGCTAATGAGTAAAGCTCCAGCTTCCCTGTATACAAAACAACTGGATTTCTGGGAAATAAATCACGTCCCCATTACTAGTAATTAGCGTTTCAATATCTTTCATATGCAGAGTAGAAACCTTATGCTGCCCAATTAGGACAGAAAACATCTGTAGGTTCCCATACAAAGTCAATAAAGTCTTGGTTACTGGTTGACACCCCTCTCCCAGCTACAGGCCAGGTTAACCCCAAAAACGGATTCTAAATTCTATTTTATGTTGCTAGACAAGCAAAATAAATTCTGTAGACACTGTTATTAAGATGTCTTGTTTATACACCAGAGTGGGGCACCTGATGCCTATGCACTGGCTACACAATTAGAGCATTTTAGGGATACAGGTCTCAAAAAGCCTCCGTTTTAGTGACTTTCATAGAAAAAAAACCTCATTCTCATTCACTGTGTTCTATGTTACGAAACTGTAAACACTTCTTATATATTATTCATTGCAGCCTCTGGCAAAGTAGGTGGATCATATCTAATAACAGATGCGGGAATTTTGCTTACAATACTAAAAGGATAATTTAATACAAGCGGTGTGCAGTTTTGGATCCATAACCCGACCTCATCCCCCCAATTCAAGTGTAATTTTGACCACATGGAGAGTTGCTCTCACCACATTTGCACCTGATGTGTCAAAACAAGCGCAATTGCACGTACACATGGTAACAAATCTTATCCAAGTTGCAGCTGTCATTTGTAGAGTTAGCATTGTGACTCTTTTAGCCCTCAGAGTTCAAACACAGAAGTTGTTGCGTGTTATGGTTTTGGCTGAAGTCTGCAGCACTCTGATGCAACTCTGGAACCCTGGAATTACTGCCATGATCAGGGTGGCTGTAGCTCCAGGGTTCTCCATCAAGCGCACATGTAGACAATTCAGCAGAAGAACAGAACGTACACAATGACACTTGTTGCAACTTTAAGGAAATGAAAGCATTGTATTTGAACGCAAGAACCTTTAACGCATGGCGTCAGTAAGTATGACGTTTGCGTCTTAAATAGCATGACCACATTTGCAGCTGTGTCCATAAATGACACCTTATGTTAATGTAATAGGGTAAATATTGTTCAGTTTCCACTTTGTGATATGTACCTGTTTAGGTGTTTGTTACAAAGAAAAATTGTGTTTTTAATGCTTTAAGTTCCCATCTCAAGAACAATTAACAGACACAAACTAGGCAGGATTCAAGTGGAGGAAACTTAACATCAGCTGGATCACTTGCGCAGGGGGAACTGAAGCAACACAGTGGTGCTTGACAGATACAAACCTGATACAATACAGCTCCCAGCCTGCTTTAATATATTGCTGTATACATGTTTTTGCAGTAAAGAAGTACAGGTATGGAATCCTTTATTCGGAACCCGTAATCCAGAATGCTCGGTTTCCCAAAGACTCTGTTTTAATCAAATAATTCACATTTTTCAAAATGATATTCTTTTTCTTTGTAATAATAATACAGTACCTTGTACTTGATCCCAAGTACACTGTATATATGCTATATACAATATAGTCTATATATATGATATAATTAATATGTAATGGTGACAAAATAATCCTATTGGGTTTATTAAATGCCTAAATTATTTTTTTTTCGCAGACTTAAGGTGTGGGGATCCAAATTATGGAAATACCCCTTATCTGGAAATACCCAAGTCCCAACCATTCTGGATAATAGATCCCATATGTGTATTGTTTACATCAGTGCCAGTGTTGCATATTAGTTGCCAGTAACTATAAAGCACAGGCTTTAAAGGTTTTATTCCTCCCCGAGCACATTTAAATTAAAGTCTAATCTGCAACTTCCAGTTTTCCAAAGAGGTGGAGCTTTGGTCACAATTTATGCTTTTTCTAGGGTAAATTAGTGATATGCAGATTGATCTGAAAACCATGGGGACCCATAAGGTTTACCACCATTTATGTGGATTCAGGTTGAAATTCAGGCGACCATTGGGTTAGGGCTGGATATAGATCAGACTGCGGAAGTGCACTGCTCCTCTGCTCCTGAAGATGTAAGATGATAAGTTTCCTCCATTTGAATCCTGCACAATTTGAACACACCCTTTCACAAAGAAAGCTCAAATATGTCTACACTATCTACTGAAGTTAAAGGACAAGCAAAGGCAAAACCAGTAACGTAACTAGGTGGGGGCGGGCCCTGGTGCGGGCTGTGCAGCCGGGCCCCCTCACCCCCCTCCATGATGATTTGCTGGGGGGGCCCTGCGGGGGTGTGGGCCCTGGTCCAATCGCTCCCCCAGTAGTTACGCCACTGGGCAAAATACAAGGGTTCCATGGAAAGGCATACCTAAATACTGTGTAATAGTGCTTCTATTTTGCTAAGCTTCTATGCCTTTATTAGATCCAATTTTGTAGTCTTCAGAAAAGCACATAGTTCAGGGGAAAAAACTGCTGTGCAATGCTCAGGGCCTCCATCAGGAGGGCACAGCGGGTACTAGTGTACTGGGCCCAGGCCTGAATGGGGGCCCGGCAGTGCTGAACTTGACAGTGCCAAGGCCGTGCTGCCTCCTTCCAAAGTCCCAAACAGCTGAAATGCAGACATGCTGAAAAAGCCGAACAGCCGAAGTCTCAATGTGCCGAAAAGACTCGAAGCCACGAAGATAGCCGAAATCCAGAAGCGGCGAAAAGACCCAAAGTCACAAAAACAGCCGAAATTTAAGTCCTAAAGCGGCGAAAAGACCCAAAATCACAAAAGGAGGTGAAGTTGAAGTCCTGAAGCCACGAGTTCAATTCTACTCCACACCAATTTTTTTTTTTTTTTATTTTCTTTATCCCCTGGCCACCAATGTATTATTTTAATACTCTATAGACCCCTGCCACCAATGTTTTTTTTAAAAATATTCTTTGGGGCCCCAATTTTTTTTAATTTGTAAGGGGGCCCTGGTGCCAATGTTTTTTTTTAAAAAAATATTCTTTGGGGTCCCAATTTTTTTTAACTTGTAAGGGGGCCCTGGTGCCAATGTTTTTTTTTTTTTTTAAAAAAAAATGTTCTATGGGGGCCCAATTTTTTTAACTTGTAAGGGGGGCTCTGGCACCAATGCTTTTTAAAAAAATTTTAAGGAGGTGCCCTGGTGCCAATACTTTTTTTAACTTATAGGGGGGCCCTGGTCCCCAATAACTTGTGTGTGTGGGGGGGGGGTTCCCTTTTTTTAGCACTGATGTCTGTGTGGTCTCTTTATCACAATAAATTTTTATTGAATATAGCAAAAAAAAAAAAAAAGGACATACAGAACATCATTACCACCAAGCATCTCTAATACACATCGGTATACAGAGCACATCAAAGGTGACACAGAAAATCACAGTTGGTAATGATATATTAACAGCAGAACAAATACAATTAAATGCACTACAAATTGCACAATAGGAAATATCAATTAAAACAATAAGAAAATAAAATAAAATAAAAAAAAAGAAAAACCATTTCTACACTAACAGCGAAATAAAACTCCCGATACTATAAAGAAAAAAGGATGCTAGGAACACCAGGCCCAAATCTATATTCAAACCAGGGACTCCAGACCACCAAAAATCGCTGATGTGAATCTAATAAGATGCTAGTCATCTTCTCCTGTGACATAATCCAGTCTACTTTAACTTTTACAGGATCAAATGGGATGCACCTCTGTTTCCAAGCATGAGCTAGAGTCTTTTTGGCCGCAGTCATAATAAAGGTAAACAAACAGAATTGGGCATGGTTCAAACCCTCCGGCTTAACCCCCAATAACGCTAAGGCAGGATCCCTGGGTAAGGAAATATCAAAAATAGAATAAACCATATTAAACACTCTGATCCAGAACCTACGTGCCATAGGACAAGACCACCAAGTATGATACATCGTACCTATTCCACCGCAACCCCTGAAGCAACCAGGGTCAGCTGAAGGGGAAAATTTGGCTATACGGGCTGGGACAAGATACCAGCGAAACAACACCTTATAATTGGACTCCTGCAAAGACACATTATTGGATGATTTCCTAGCCGTAGTCCATGCTCGGTCCCATTCTACAGGATCTAGGTCACGTGGAAGGTCTTTATGCCAAGCCGTCATATACGGTAACACCAAGGGCTGCGGGGAATCAAAAAAGATGTCATAAATATACGAAACCGCCTTGGGTAATCTAGGGGAACGAAGGCACCAGGTTTCGAAAGCGGTTGATGGAACATCCGTAGGTTCAACTCTAGACCATTGAGAACGAACAAAGTGGAGAATTTGTTGCAACTGAAACCTTTCACCCAAGGGGATAGAATATTTTTCTATCAGTTGGTGTAGGGAAAGAGGACCGGAGGGCGAACACAACTGACCCACCGTAAAGATATTACGATCGGTCCACCACACAAATTGAGCAGTCTGGAGTCCCGGGTGGAATAGTGGATTCCCAAAAATAGGAGTAGCACGTCTGAAGGGAGAACATAAACGTAGTTTCTGCTGGTAAGTATCCCAAAGTTTCAAAGTGTGCTGAAAACACCTACTAAGTATCTTGGGTCTGTTCCCCGGGAGACACCAAATTAAAGCAGTGGGTGAATATGGATGTGTAAAGGCGGCCTCAATAGAGACCCAGTGTGGACTATCAGCAGTAGAATGGAAAGTTAAAATCTGAGCCAAGTGGGCCGCACTATAGTAGAAAGAGAGCTTAGGGAGCCCCAACCCCCCCCTGTTCTTAGGTTGATACAAGGTGAGTTTACCAATTCTAGGGGATTTCCCAGCCCAAACGAACCTAACAATAGAAGACTCAAATCTAACTAAACTGCCAACAGGAATCGGAATAGGTAGCGTCCTAAATAAGTATAATAGCTTAGGGAGGAGGGTCATTTTAACAGAATTAACACGACCTACCCATGATATAGTATGAGAGCCCCATTTTTTCAAGAGGGCCTCCAATGATTTAAACATCGGCGGATAATTATGCTTGTAAAGATTGTCAAAAGTTCTGGCCAATTTAATCCCTAAAAGGGAAATATAGTGAGGTTGCCATGCGAACTCAAAATTAAGCTGAAGCAATTTTTCAACCTCATGAGGAAGATTGATATTAAGGGCCTCCATTTTCTGATGATTTATCAGTAGTCCTGAAATGGAACCAAATATATCTAAAAGCTTATATAAATTGGGAAGCGAAGTCATTGGTTTGGAAATAATAAGGGTTAGATCGTCCGCGAATAAACTAATTTTATGATGTTCTGCCCCTACCGTAATGCCCGTGATGTCGGGATTAGAACGAAGCGCAATTGCTAAAGGCTCTATTGCCAAATTAAAAAGGGTAGGGGACAAGGGGCAACCCTGACGAGTCCCCCTACAAATCGGAAAAGGTTTAGATGTAAAGCCTAAGATATTGACCAGAGCGGACGGAAAATTATATAGCGCCCGAACCCATGTGAGTAATTTAGATCCAAACCGCCATTTACCAAGAACATAATATAGGTAGTCCCAGGATAGCGAATCGAAGGTCTTACGAATATCAAGTTTGAGGATCATAGATTTAACATCGGACACTTGGGCGCGCTGGATCAAAAGTATCAAACGCCTAGTTGCATCAGAGGCCTGGCGCCCAGGAACAAACCCTACCTGGTCCTTATTGATAATATCGGGGAGAAAGGTGTTAATACGCGTAGCTATGATTTTACCTAAAATTTTAATATCTGTGTTCAAAACCCGAAATAGGCCTATAATTTTTACAATCAAAGAGATCCGAATCAGGTTTAGGAATGGCAGAAATTTTCGCTTGCAATGATTCTGGGTGAAGACAACTGCCGTCCCGTAAACCATTAAGCATATGGGTCAAGTAGGGGGTCAGTTCCTTAGAGAATTTTTTGTAATAGAGATTCGTAAGGCCATCGAGACCAGGAGCAGTATTAGATTTCAGTAGTTTAATGGCCGCAGAGACCTCCTCCGTTGTTATAACATCATCAACATAAAGGGCCTGATCTGGGGTAAGTTTAGGTAGAGTAAGGTCCCTAAAAAAGCTGTCAAATCGTTTATCTGAAGTAACAGGGGGTTTGGCATATAATTTCTGATAAAAAGACGCAAACGTGTCTGACATCTTTAAAGGGTTCCCAGTCAAAGAGCCTTGGGAGGTACGGATTCTATGGATGGTAATAGGTTTATCCCTCTCATTGAGCTTACGAGCTAGCATCCTACCTGGTTTGTCAAGAGAACTGAATAGTTTATGTCTGGCCCAACGTAAGGTCTTCTCAGCATTGGTAGTTAAAAGCAAATCCAGATCTCTTTGGGTACGTTGAAGCTGAGAAAGATGGGACTCCGTAGGGGAACTAATATAAATTTCAGATAATCTGTCTTATTCCTTAACCAAAATGTCAATGGCCTTCTGCCTAGTTCTTTTTCGCTGGGACCCAATCTGGATAAAGATCCCCCTCAGAACGGGTTTATGAGCTTCCCACAATAAAGTCTGCGAAGAGACCGAGGGTAGATTTTCCTTGAAATAATTATCGAGATCCCCTTTAATCTTGTGCACAATATCAGGATAGCTTAAAAGCGAATCATTAAGTCTCCAGAATCGAGACGGTGGACTCGTAGAAAGGTAGGATAGGGTGGCCAGAACCGGACAGTGGTCTGACCAACAGTTATTGAGTATTTTAGAGGTTCGGAGCGAAACTACTAAGGCAGACGTGAGAAATATATGGTCAATTCTGGTGGAGACCTTATGAGGGGCCGAATAGTGAGAGAATTGGCGGGTATCGGGATTCAGTTCTCTCCAGGCATCTACCAAACTATGGGAGCTCAATAAACGTTTAAACCGATGGGCATCTTTATTGGGGCCCTCAACCCCCTGTTTCGCAGGAACTGATAACCGATCTAATCGCTGGTTCCAAACCATATTCGAATCCCCACAAATAACCATTTGGCCCACCTGGTTGTGCTTACAGAGATCAAACAGTGCTAACATAATATCTAACTGGCGGACATTAGGAGCATAATAGGACACAATTGTCAAAGGGAAATCGCCAATAAGCGTATTAGCTATAATGTATCTTCCTTCCGGGTCGGAAACCACCCTATCAACAACCACTGGGAGATTAGCATGAAAACATATAGCTACCCCCTTAGTTTTATTCGGGCTAGTAGACAATAAAACCTTAGGATATCTTTTATGAAAGTATTTAGGATGTGAAGCATGAGAGAAATGAGTCTCTTGTAGACATACGACATCAGCACGGAGAGTAGAGTATTGAGCAAAAGCTTTAGTCCTCTTAACTGGGGAATTAAAGCCCTGCACATTATGACTTAGTATTTTAAGGGACATCATGGTTGTAAGGGAGAGGGAGCTGCCGTATTACCCAAATCAAGCGGTGATAAACATAGACAAGCCACACAGGGCATAGGGAAAAAACTATCATCCTAGCATATAGAACAGCCACGTAAATTGCAGTGTAGAAATCAAAAGAAAAAGGAAAAAAAAAATGAGAAAGAAAACATCAAAAGCATAAAAATCGAAAACATTATGGAACATTGCAATCCGTAGCTCATAGAAGTATACAAGGAAACCAAAGGAACCTCCTCGGAACCAGTCTCGAGGGGGGCCATAAGGGACCTGTACTTTCTAGGGGGGAAACATGGAACAACCAGCACTATTGAAATGTCATAACAACGCATCAAACCTAGCAAGCTTCGGTAAACAAACAGAATAAAAAATCACAAAAGCATAAATATACATTTGGCTAACCCCGAAACAAAAGAAAACATAGAACCTGAAGGCCAGCTGGTGAGCATATAGGTGTAGGTACAAAACCGTCCCGAGTCAAAAAGAGTCAGCCTTGATCACCCATTCCAATTATTATAGTCCAGCTACGACAATCCAGAGACCAAGCCGAAACCGGCAAACTTTACGACGAGGATCTCGAGCCATGACCAGATAGGGAAGAGGCCGAAGACTTCTGCGAAAGTGACTGAACTTTTTCCCAAGTCGGAGATATCTTGCGGGAAGGGTTGGAGGAGTTAGGAATATCCTTCAAGGTAGCATCCGCAAATCCCAACTGCACAAAGAGATCCCGACCTTCCTCCAGGGAGACAATAGAGTGTTGTCTATTATTATGGGTAAAGAGCAGGCGAAACGGAAACAGCCAACGGTATAGAATTTTACGTTGCTGTAAAATAGCCGTGAGGGGGCCCAAATTCCTTCTCCGTTGTAGAGTAGTCGGTGACAAATCTGCATAGACCTGATAAGGATAAGTTTGGAAAAGCAGCTTACCCTTGGCTCTAGCCGCAGCAAGAATGGCTACCTGGGTTTGATGGTAGTGAAATCGGAGAATAACATCTCGAGGGGGGTCATCAGGTCTACGTGGTCTCAGCGCCCGGTGAACTCTGTCCATCTCAAGCCTCTTGACAGGTAAATCGGGAGCCAGGGTCTGTAATAATTCAAGTATCGCCACCCTCAGGTCAGAAATACTTTCTGGAAGGCCACGGATCCGAATGTTGTTTCGCCTAGATCTGTTGTCAGAATCTTCAATCCGATCCTGTACATCCTTTAATTGGGATTGCAGGGTAACAATATCCTGTTCGTGAGAATCCAGGACCGTAATGCAGTCATCCATTTTCGATTCGGTCTCAGCAATCCGTTGGCCCAGGTCTGCAACTTGTTTCGACAGGTCTGTAGAGATCCGCGCAGCCGTTAGCTCCAACTCACTTTGAAGGAGAAGTTTAAATTTTCCCAAGAGAACCTCGTCAGAGGAGTGAGTCTGGTGGATCTGGGTCAGTTGTTCCGAAGATTGGCTGTCAAAGATGCTCGGCTGAGAATCCATTATGGCAGGAGAAAGTGATGACGCACCTCTTTTAGACTTGGCAAGGAGCTCAGCAACGGACCGCGTCTGTTTAGGAGTACTTGTATTCCGTGCACTCCGTGTCCTGCGAGTCCGCTGACTCGCCATAGAAGTGGGCAACAGCCAAAGGTATGTAGGGTAGGCAATTTCAGGGTCCCCAGCCAGGAATGAAGCTACCGCAAGCCAGGAAGCAGCTGGTCGGTGCGGAGCAGTCTTAGGATGCGGCCATCTTAGACTGTGCGTGCATGCGCCCCCCCGTCTGTGTGGTCTCTTAACCTTGAAGTGGAGTGGTCGTATATTTAGTATATTCTAATATATTCCTAGCACCTTTCTGTTCGGCTTGAGGGAAACAAAATGTTATTCTCATAAATTTTTCTACTTGAATTTTTGTTTATTTTTAATTATTTATATGGCCTTAAATAATATAAAGCTGTTTCTTGTTTTGGGAGACCCCCAGTTTGTTTATATTCATATTATTAATACTGGTAGGCTGTACCTACATTTGTGCTTTGTAAATACATTTTTAGTGGGTGATAAGTGGGAAGTGCCTATTCTTTTAGTTATACTTGTATAACTCCTGATATGTTGGAAATATGGTGATATTTGTAGCCTAGCAGCATTGGTTAGAGCAACTATCTAGAACACTGATCTCCCATTTATTAAAACATTTAACTAAAGTTTCTTTCAGTCTGACTTATAAGTCAGAAACTAAACTTATTTATAGTAGGGAGCACTGATATGAACATTGGCTGCATGTTATGTTGTACATGAAAGGGGTTGTTCACCTTCCAAACACTTTTTTCAGTTCAATTGTTTTCAGATCGTTCCCCAGAAATAAAGACTTTTTTCAGTTATTTTCCATTACCTATTTTTTTAACCGTTTGTTCAAAATCTTAGTTTAAAATTGAATGTCCCATCTGGTGTTTCAGTCTGGCAGCTCAGTGATTCAGTCGAAGATTCTGAACTTTTTACAATTTTGCTACATTAGTTGATACATTTTTCAGCTGCATCTCTGGAGTATTAGCAACTATTGTATCAATTCTAACAGCTGCCTTTAACGAAACCCAGGGATTCTGGTGAGCAGGGACAAAGATAAGAAATATATCAACTAAATGTATCAATTTAGGAAAGTTACAGAGTCAGCGACCCCCCCCCTCCCAGAGCTGCTTTAGAAGGTGAAAATAAAACTTCAATATTAGAACAGAACAGCCACGCATAGAAAATAGAAAGTCATTTGAAAAAGCCTTTATTTCTGGTGAACTATCTGAAACCAACTGAACAGAAAAAAGTGTTGTAAGGTGAACAACCCCTTTAATGTTAACACAATTCTCTGTCCCCCTAGTATCTCCTTTCAGAGGCTTTATGGATAATTTATAAACATGGTGCAGTGTACAAAGTGCAATATTACACCATGTTTTCCCCCACAATGCAGCATTTTTTCTTAGAATTCCAGAGCCATTGTGGCTGTAGGGTATTGGTGCCTTCAGGTTTCCCAAGCAGCAATTGCCAATTATTGAGGAAAAAAGGTAGGATGAACATAATGGGGCTTCATGTCAGTTTATGGAAGTGCAAGGAATGTGTTTGGATGCAAATACATTTAATGAACAGAGAATGAACATAAAACATTAAGCATGATTGCAGCTGCATTTGTAAATTACCCTTTTTGGTTATTTTTATTATGCTTCAATTGCCTATAATCACAGTACATCAATTTAGCCATATCAGGACCACTTTGTTGATATAAGTGGGGAGGTAAGGCAGTATAGGGCCCAAGGCAGAGACATTTTTGACCCCTATTTCACATGGAGCCTAACTTCCATGATAGAGAGACTGTTTAGTTCTGGAATCAAAACATTATTTATTGTATATTTTTTGACATTTATATATTATTAATAATATTATAATTATTTCTTTCAGGAAAGAGCAAGAGGTAGATTCTAAAGACGCTATTATTCTTCACCAGTTTTCCAGACCAAACAATGGAGTTCCCAGTTTATCCCCATTTTGCCTGAAAATGGAAACTTACTTAAGAATGGCTGACTTACCATATCAGGTAAACCTTGTTATTATAGCTGCTTTCCAGGTGAATTATAAGGCAGTTCAAGCTAAACTACTTTTCACATGGCTTCATATAGTATCTGCAATACTTCCCAGAGCCTGTCTGACCAGTGACACTTACCTATGAATTGCACAGTCAGTATTCACATCCACACTCTCCACAGTCCTCATTCCGTTTAAAGGGGATCCAAATTGCTGTGAATGTTGTTTAATCTCTGTAAAGTGCTGTTGGCACTATATACATAGAGAATAATAATAGTCAGTTGATGCTGCATACTCAGGGCGATTCTCTGGGCACTCTTGCAGTGTACATGAACTTTTTGTTTTTAGGATTTTCTGAGCTATTAGTAGTTTTAGAGGTCATAGTTGTGAAAGTCACAATGCTGGGGTTGATTGAATACAGAGAGTATGTAGACTTGCTGGCACATTGACCTTCAAAGGCAGCTTTTAAGCCGAAAGCCTGGTACAGGTATTTGTAGTCTTAAACTGCCACTGTCTCAGAAAACACTAAAAATACAAAATGAATGTTATATAAGGCACTGCTTTCCATACATTTAATGACACTGAAAATAGATAGTTACAGAAATCACAACAGCTCAGCTGTAACATTTCAATATTGAGTAATAAAGCACTGTTTCCCAGTGGGTCAGCTTTCTCAGAATCCCCTTAGGCTTAATTCTGCTCTGATTTTTCAAAGTAAACCTGCAAATATTAAATACATATTACATGAAAGGGTGCCATTTACCTTGTACTTGTACCTCTGTAACAGGGGCGATCCTGGCCCCTCCGCTGCCTGAGGCAGCAGCAGTTGCTGCTGCCCCCCCTCCCCTGGAAATTCGCTCTTAAATTACCAGGAGCAGCATTTTTTCTGCCCCTGGAACCTAGTGGGGCGCTGTCGCCTGATGCGACAGCCTCAACTCGCCACATTGGCGAAGCACCCCTGTCTGTAAAATGAATGAACAGCCGGGTGTCACTCTGCGGAAGTGTTTGTGTGCAGATGAAGAATATGAATAACTAACCATATTAGCCAGTTAGGCTACGCTTCACTTATAGTAACCTTTTAAGGTCACCTGATATGCATAACCACATAGCCTGAAGTGGTTCATAAGAACAAATGTAGTAACCACTCTTTTCACCACTCTTCTTTATCATAAAACCAATCTTTATTCCATATGATTAAAAACATTGGCCTGACGTGTGTCGTGTCCATTTGACACATATTCATAGGCATAATTCATTACTATTCATTAGTTGAATAAAACAGATATGACATCACTGTGCAAGAAGTACCCCATATTACATTTAACCCCACATATGTTTTAACCCTCTGCGATACATTTTATAGGGTAACTTTATTTCTTTATGTTTTGATTTAAAAGTTAAAAACAAGGGTTGAAGCATTATTATCTATATAATCTACATGTCTCTTTTATCATTTAAATTATAATTACATGCACGTATGCATGTTATGCATGTTATGCATGTATGCCCTCCACTATCCAGCCCTTGCCCCCTGCTACTCTACCTCCCACTCTACCCCCTAGCCTGTTTCTCACTTTTGGGTTTTTTAAATATGTACCTCTTTTTGAGTTTATTAAATATGTACCTCTTTCTGGGTTTATTAAAAATGCACTTCTTACTCTTTGAAATACAGAACTGATCTATGCTTTTCCAGGCATAAGGAGTACCAGGCAGTTCCACCACCCTAGGAATTACAGATTTCTATAGAGCAGAGATTTTCAGACTACTTGGGTCCTGCCCTGTCCTCCCCTTTTTTGTGCAACAATTTGTAGCTTATAACAAGCTTTATAGATGAACTAATGAGACACCACTACAAAAGGTCCCCCACATTTCTGGTGACGGGGGGGGGGGGTTCTTAAATCAGGGTGAATCCTAAAATGACATGTCTACCAATAATAATAATGTGATTTCTGACACTGATTTAAATGCCATTTACATCAAAGAAAAAAAAAAAACAACCCACGGATCTCCTTAACTTACTTTGCAAAATGAGAAGAAACCCACAACTCACCTTTACATGTTTTATAAGAAACATCCCTAAGGAATATTTTTTTCAAAAAGAAGCAAAAGCAAAAAAAGACAACATTAAGAGCAGGGAAGCACAAAGTGCAAAATGTGACATCTTAACCCAAAGAAGATTACATTCATGCTTCTAGTCAGTGTTTTATTACAAATACATATGCACCCAATTGATATTATACATAGAGCTATGGTTCATGATGAGTTTACTCTCCCTGCATTAATGTACAGTATTCGCCAACTGGAGAGATTGGTCCTACAGCCAAGCAGGTGGCTCTGCCCTCAAGACCAGGGTACAAGTGACCATTCTCTCTCAACATCAGCTCTCCTTAACCTTTATACAAATCCTGCCACTGTATCTTCTCCTTTCTATCCCATTGGATAGCAGAAAAACGCTTCCGGAGAGGGGTGGGCGGTGGCTGTACGGTCTGAACCTAGGCTCGCCTCCACCTAGTTACGTTAATGGAATGATGCTGACTGTATGTGAACTACAGTTTGCTGAATCCCAGCAAAGTCTTTGGTACTTACTGCATAATAGTAAACAAAATAAAAGAGAATATTTATTATATTATCTCTGTCCTAAATTATTCATAATTACTGGTTGTATCAGCAGACTGAGAAATTAATCATGTTTGTATCCCTGCTCATCCTACATTATCTCCCTGATCTATAATATTGTGTTTTAGAATTACTTTGATGGGAAGCTGTCACCTCAGGGGAAAATGCCTTGGATAGAATACAATCACAAGAGAGTGTCTGGCACTGAATTCATTATTGACTTTTTGGAAGAGAAACTTGGTGTTAACTTGAACAAACATCTTAATCCACATCAAAGAGCTGTATCCAGAGCCGTCACCAAAATGGTGGAAGAACACTTCTACTGGTGAGTAGCCAAATATTAATATTGGTCTCTATTCGAATTTGCTTCAGCAACACCTTTATAAGAGCCAATAAAGAGCTGCTACCAAATTGTAAGTATAAATGTCCATTACAGGTAAGGGATCTGTTATCCAGAAACCCCTTATTCAAAAGGCTCTGAATTACATGAAAGCTATCTCCCATAGACTCCATTTTGATCAAATCATTTAGATTTTTAAAACTGTTTCCCTTCTTCACTGTAATAATAAAGCTGTACGTTGTACTTTATTCCAACTAAGATATAATTTATTCTTATATGAGCCAATACAATCTTATTGGTTTTAATTAATGTTTAAATTATTTTTAGGTATGGTATGGAGGCCAAAATAGCAGAAAAATCAATTATCCAGAATACCCCTGGTTCCGAGCATTCTGGATAACAGGTTCCATACCTGTATTTAAATAGAAAGCCAAAATATAAACATAAGTTCTCAATTCAAGGCTTATACAGCACAATAGGGGCCATTTACTATAAACCACAGAAGAACCACAGAAGAAGTACAAGAGCACTAAAGGGCACAAGAGTGCAGCTAAGTATTCATGGGAATGGCCGCGGGTCTCTGTGCTCTGAAAAAGAGAAATGGGTTATTACATCTGTATTAAAGGGGATCGCAACCCTCCTTACAACTGTTCCACTGTGCCACCCATTTTTCTAAAGAAGTTTACCAAAAAACATAAAATTACAGATACAAGACACTTTACAAATGATTAGTATTGGCATCTTCCCTCTCTTACGTATTTATTATTAATATGTCATTTATTGGCTTCATTAGATCACACTGTAATCCGACATGGATATATAGGACAGACTTGTTCACTGCTAGGAAACCTCTGCTTTAAGGATAATTAAACCTTAAAAATAATTAATGTATAATTGCTCAGGGTGCTTTTCTAAGCACTTTTGCAATTTACAGTAAATAATTTTTTTTTCCATTTCAGAGCTATTTAAGTTAATTGCTAATATAATGCATTTTGTAACAGCACCACCTGCTGGTCAGTTCCTGTAGCTTGGAACTGACCAGAGAAAGATATGGGGGCAAATTCACTAAGATGCGAAGTTGCGCCAGGCGCAACTTCGCCGCACTTCGCCGCACTTCGCCAGGCGTATTTTCGCCAGCGCTCCGCAAATTCACTAAAATTCCGAAGTTGCGCACAGGGGTAGCGTAAGTTTGCGAAGTTGTGCTAGCGTTAATTCGCCAAGCGAAGCGAAGTTTCGCTAGCGATGGTTCATTTGCATACGGCGCCAAATTCAAATTTCAATGGAGGAATACGTATCAGCACTACAAATGCCTAGAAAACCTTCAAATCAGCAAATAAAAGGTAGCGTTCAGTACACTGCGCAAGTTAGTGAATTTGCGTAGTTACGTCGCTAGCGAAAATTCGCCTGGCGTAAGGATGCGAAGTAACACTAGCGAAACTATGCCAGGGTTCGTTAGTGAATTTGCGCAGTAACGAAAATGCCAAACGCTAGCGAATTAATGCTAGCGTTCGGCGCTTCGGCGCTTAGTGAATTTGCGCCATGGTCTGAAGGAAAACTTGTTATACTGACTTGGCAGAAGGGAGATGGGAAAGGGCAACTGAGGCTTTTGATCTCCTTTCTGAGCAGAGCAACCCCAGAATAATTCTCTGTTTATCTTCTGAAGGTATATCTCTTACACAAGATGGTGCTGTTGTTACAAAATTCATTATAATAGCAGTTAAATAGCTCTGAAACTGAAAAAAAAAATCATTAATGTAAATAACAAAAGTGCTTAGTAAAGCACCCTGAGCAGTTTTACAATTATTTTTAAGGTTTACTTATGATTTAATGCTTCCAACTCCAACTGCAGGAACAAAGAACATGGAGTCTGATTTACACAGATGAGATGGTATTCATAAATTATCATTGGTGGCTTAATTTGCATTCATATGCAGGTGTGTGCCCTGGAGACCTGGGGAACAGTTTAGAGGGATATTGTTTCAAGTATACGACCCTGATGTTGCTCGGTTTGTAGTTAAGGGAACTTTAAAATCCATTACACATTATGGCTTTATCTAAAGTAAATAAATAAATGTGTATTTTGCCTTGCAGGACTTTAGCATATTGTCAGTGGGTAGACAATCTTGATGAGACACAGAAAATGCTTAACATTACTGGACCTCTTAGTGACTTACTGAAGTGGATTCTATGCCACATTACCAAAGGAATAGTGAAACGGGAAATGTATGGACAAGGCATAGGACGCTTCTCTGAAGAAGAAATATACAGGTTAATGGAGAAAGACATGCGATCTCTTGCTGGACTTCTAGGTAATCTGCATTCAGCTTTATCATTTCCATTTGTCTAATTATATTAAAAAATTATATTAAAAAGCTTGTGCGTTGATTTTTGTCCTTACCATACACAGAAGGGTAACGGGATGTTTTTATCTTCTGTAATACAACAAATAATTATTCCTTTAGGAGATAAAAAGTACCTCATGGGACCAAAGTTCTCAACTTTAGATGCAACAGTCTTCGGGCATTTAGCACAGGCAATGTGGACCTTACCAGGAACAAGACCTGAAAGATTAATTAAAGGTAACTACATCTTTTATGATGCCTTTTTAAATAGTAGTCCATGATATTGTAAGTCAATTTGCACTTGCTCTATATAAGGGTCATTTACTTACTCAACTGCAGCGTGCAAAGTGCTATTTGCCGTGTGTTGTACCCAGAATGCATGCAACTGCGCCCCACACAATGCATTTAAACTCATGCAGTTGTGGTTTGGGACAAATCGGACACATTTATTCAATTCACCACTTGGTATAAGAATAACTTTAGATTTAACAAGCTATTTTCTTAAACACTAATCCTAATGCATTGCATTCGTTTCCATTGGCTTAAGTAGTTTGTCTCTGTAGGCTTATGTAGTTTGTCTCTGTGGGGTATTAAAGCTCAATGTGCCTGCTGAGCTAAAACACAACATAGAACAGGGGCCCCCAACCATTTTTTTTTTTACTTGTGAGCCATATTTAAATGTAAAAAAGAGTTGGGGAGCAACACAAGCATGAAAAAGTCCATGGGGATGTCAAATAAGGGCTGTTATTGGCTGTTTGGTAGCCCCTATATGGACTGGTAGCCCTCAGGAGGCTCTGTTTGGCAGTACACCTTGTTTTTATGCAACCAAAACTTGCCTCCACCTGGGAATTCAAAAATATGCATCTGCTTTGAGGCCACGGAGAGCAACATCCAAGGGGTTGGTGAGCAACATGTTGTTTTGCGAGCTACTGGCCGGGGACCACTGCCCTAGAACATAATGGTGCTTGAGTGTGCAAAGCAGTTGCAGAGCAAGTTACACATTGACCTACTCTGAAAAATGTTTTAATTTATTTAACTGGAGAGTGACTTTAAATTATTTTAAGATTAAGAATCTAAACTGCTGGGAATCCTTTAGGATTGTCTGATTTGAATAAATGTGCTCCTAATGGTGCTCATACATGAAACTATTTGGTATGCTCTTCACTTTTTCAACTTGAGTTCATTGACTAGAACTATGGTTTTAAACAGGGCAAACAGGGACATTCAAGCTACACCATGTTTGTCCTTGCAAGGCAGATCATTCGATTACCAGTAGAAAACCCTCTCAATTTCCCTCTCAATGTTTTGCAACTGTTGTCCATCATGCTGGAGATTATCTATGCACGTCTAATCTAATTATCTACCACACAAGGACCAAACACATTTACATAGTTAATAAAATGTATAGTGCAGAGTTCTAACCCAAACTAACCAATTGTAACTAATTCAACGACATTCAGAAAGAAAGAACCCCAACTATATCAAGTTACAACTTTACACCGGTTATTTATTCCACTGTTCTCAGTTCACTGTGTAAGATAACTTTGCCTTGAGAAAGCTATATTGTGAAACATACGTTGGCAAAGCCCTCTATCTCTCTGCTTCCCTCACTACCCAGTTTCAACTTGAATGTTAAAAAGAGGGAAGCTAATTTATAAACGATTTTATTTTTTTCAGTCCGATACTCTAAGTATGGGGTGGTGTTTGGGAGGAACTGTTTCCTTCACATTGTACCTTCTCTTCTAGCTACATTTCTAAGGGTTTTTTCAGGTTTAGCCAGTTGTCTACCAACAGTATAGTGCAGGTAAACTAGTCCTGGTTACCCTGTCTTCTCTAAGCTTTGTGGTGTCCCAGGGAAAGTAATCCATCAGACAGTAGCTCGGGACAGCTCCACCCCTCCTTATTTCAAATTTCTACCTAATATTTTATGCAATGTGAGCAGTTGGCCAAATAATTCATTCCTAATCAGTTTTACTGGCTACCAATTAATTCTCTATTTTTTAATACCATGAACTGTGAATCTAAATAATTGTCTGTTTATTGCACTGCAATTGTCTATTTATTGCAAGCTACTAAACACTAACTATTAGTATAAAAAATTAATTGATTATTGGGAATCACTGAGAGTTTGGGAATTCATTTCTCTTTTTTAATTAATGTAATTTATGAATTTCTAATTTCTTGCACTGCACTTTAATTACTATTATTAAATAAGTCCTAAGGACCAGTAGTGAATTAATTGTTGTTTATTCTATTTAATAGCTAATTTATGATTTATCTTACACAGTGAATTGAGAACAACTGAGAGCTATCAGTGGAATAAATAACTGGTGTAAAGTAGTAACTTGATATAGTTGGGGTTCTTTTTTTGAAACTGGTTTAAGTAATTGCTATACTGACGTGTGTCAGACCCCAACTATAATCAAGGGAATAGAAATCCAATTGGACGGACCAGAGGTATTACACAAATCCTTATTTCAACAATTGTAACTAATATCTAAGCAATCAGAGCTATTTGCTGATTGGTTACTATGGGTTACAATGCCAGAGTACAATCACTCACTTTGTGAAAATCCCATACGTGATCATTGGCTTTCCACAGAGGATAATAAAGGTTGTAACTTTCACTGTTCAGCACTCTGTTCAGCACTTTTCTGGAACATCTAGCTGCAGAAGTGACTTAGAGCAATATTTCACATCACAACTGTAACCTTCTGTATAGTGTGTGTATGATATGTTGGGTAGTATTACCCACATTTGCCGAATCTTAAAGAGGAGCTATCACAGAAGTAAAAAAATTAATATAAGCTTCGACATACTAAAATAAGGCATTTTCTAAATATACCCAATTAAAAATTCGGACCTGTACTCTGTACACCATTGTGGCCTTGGATAGGTCTGGGGCACAGGGGTTGACAGAGCCAACTTTTAACAGTGGGCACCTCCTGACAATGTTTAAAGCAGTGTAACAAGTCTAGTGTTCACTAATCACTTGATGCTTAAACCACATGCCAAAGTTGGTTACAACATTATCAATTTCTTTATATAGCTTTGGGTATATGAATATTTAAAAATAGCTTTCAGAGTACATGAAAAGTAATTTATGTGTTTAGACAGAAGATAATAGCTAGTACATCACTCATAGATAGCACAGGTCACATCAGTGTATAAAGGGAATTCCCAACAGATGCCCATGCACTTAGTGGTCGTTTGATTTGATTGAAATTAGGCATACTTCCAAGCTAGAAATCAGAACATTTTATATCAAGCCCTTGATACAACAATGCCAAGTCCAGTTGCAAACAGACATACTGACGGCCTGCCAAAATTTGGGATTGGCAAACTTGTACTGTCCCTCTTGAATAGGGATGGATAGAGGCATGCATAGAGGGTGCGAATAAATTGAAACGCAAAGGTTGGCAATACTGCTAGGTTAGTTATATATAAAACATATTGTAAAATAATGACATATAATCACTTGTTTTGTAATTGAGTGAGCATGGGTTACAACTTTTTACAGCATCTTGCCTTTAGACATAATGCAGCCTCTCTGTCTTCATTATTGCAGGAGAGCTCATCAACCTCGCAATGTACTGTGAAAGAATAAGAAGGAAATTTTGGCCAGAATGGCACGATGACAATGACAACGCAACGTACGAATCAGATGACAGCGGGGAGGACAGCAGAATGAATACTCCATTCCAGGACTTCAGCTATTATTCAAGGACTGGTACCTTCGAGGATGACGGGATGGAGAACAGTATTTCCCAAACTCCTGACACAGATTTCACAGGACATTCACTCTTTGACTCCGATGTAGACATGGATGAGTTTACAGATCATGAGCAATGCAAGTGACGCACACCAAGCCTCAGTGCTAAATTCTGCACATACTTCATACAGTCTAGTTTAGTTAGAATAAATAATACAGGTTTTGCACATATTGTTGGCCTAAACAAGCCTTATGTCTTTGAGACAGGTTTAACTGCTAGGAATAAAAGCCTGTTTAGCAGAGGGTGGTACAATGGTAGCCTCTGAGTAGAGCAGGGGGGTCTCTAGGTTTCAGGGGTTTAGTTTTGACAAAGGTAAAATGTGAAGATTTTAAAAGTAGTAAGAACTCTGCATTATTGAGAATAAATTCAGTACATTTCCTCTTGTGCACAACTGATGAATGAAACACATTACTCACGAGGTATTATCAACAACCTATTCCTATTCAGACATTAATTAAACTCACTTCAATGGCAAGTTCAGTAATGATCTTTTTCGTATGATTTAGACAGACCCATTTAAAGACTATTCTAGGTGGTTTTCGAATTATTTCGTTTTTTTGTTCTGCAGCTTCCACCTTTGGAAATGGTAATCTTTTAAGTAAGGGTCACACAGCTTAATAGTCTGCCAATATTCAGAATGGCAGAATAGAAATGAAATTATTTCAATCACTGAAAATGAATCAATGCAAATAGCTGCTAAATTGTACTGTCTTTATCATACTAAAAGTTATTTTTACATTGAGCTGCCCCATTAGGGTAGAGCCAGACAAGGTGGATCTCAGCCTGCAGAGAAACATAGGCCCAGAATCCGGTTCTCCGCTACTGCTCTGCCTGCACCAGAAACACTGCCCAATTTTTCTGGGTGCAGGGACTTCGATCAGCAGACAGCGCAGAATTTAGTGGATGGGCGTCCTGAGGCCACGTGGTCCTAGCTCCCAGTTGTGCGGTCCTAGCGCCCGCCCACATACTCCCCTCCCCACGAGCACACATGCGTGCCAGCACCGGAGCACTGGGGAGCTGTGCTCCCCGGAAAGCGGCTGGGCGGCATGCCGCCTCTAATATTTTGCCACCCTAGGCCTGTCAGCAGGTCAGCATCAGAGATGCAGATTCTCGGCTTCTGTTTCTCTGCAGGCCGCAGAGATCCCTAAAAAAAATCCCTAAACAGTACCCTGAACAGTACCCTACATAGTCCCCCCTCCCCGCTCTCCCTCTGCAAGATGACTCCCATGAACTCTGCTGCGCTTACTCTGCACCGATTGGTGAGTAAATGATTAGGGGCACTTAAAGGTGTTATCACCAATGTGGGTGGGGGAGCAGGGAGGGGGGACTATGTAGGGTTTTGGGTAGGGGTTTTAATTAGTGGGGGGGGGGTTGAGTTCTCCTTTAACCCCCAGTAATGCCTGCTATCAGTATTTGGAGAACTAAAGATTGTCTCTCTTTCAGACAGTAGGGGTCAATTACAAAGGATCTGGATGCAAGTGCTAGAACCATAAAGGGTGGATTTACCACAGTGTGAAAGTTGAGATGACCACAGAAAAACTCACCCACTTTTATGGGATTTTTGGAAGCATCTTTATGTGAACTTTCACCCATTGATAAATACGCTTCTAAAAATCCCATAGGAATGAGTTTCTCATTGCAAACATCATGCCCCTTAGTGCTCATTTAGTAAGCATTTTGTCCAGGGACTTGCTGTGCTATGATCTGCTGCATAGGGCAGTGCTAGTGGTATGCTCTTGTGCCCCAGCCCAACCCTCATGACGCAGTGCTGCTAAACACCAGCAGTATTGTACTCATGGGCAGGTCTTTGAACACCCACCCACCTGGGCAAAGTGTAGGACAGGGTGCCATTGTGCAAAAAATGTCAGATTGTGCCACTTTTGTGCACTTTGCAAATGAAACCTATAATGTTTTTCAATTTACCCACAATGCACTGTGTTTGTTAAAGGGATACTGTCATGTGAAAAAAATATTTTTTCAAAATGAATCAGTTAATAGTGCTGCTCCAGCAGAATTCTGCACTGAAATCCATTTCTCAAAAGAGCAAACAGATTTTTTTATATTCAATTTTGAAATTTGACATGGGGCTAGACATTTTGTCAATTTCCCAGCTGCCCCTGGTCATGTGACTTGTGCTCTGATAAACTTCAATCACTCTTTACTGCTGTACTGCAAGTTGGAGTGATTATAACCCCCTCCCTTTCCCCACCCCAGTAGCCAAATAAAAAAACAATGGGAAGGTAACCAGATAACCGCTCCCTAACACAAGATAACAGCTGCCTAGTAGATCTAAGAACAACACTCAATAGTAAAAACCCATGTCTCACTGAGACACATTCAGTTACATTGACAAAGAAAAACAGCATCCTGCCAGAAAGCATTTCTCTCCTGAACTGCAGGCACAAGTCATATGACATGGGGCAGCTGGGAAATTGACAAAATGTCTAGCCCCATGTCAGATTTCAAAATTGAATATAAAAAAATCTGTTTGCTCTTTTGAGAAATGGATTTCAGTGCAGAATTCTGCTGGAGCAGCACTATTAACTGATTCATTTTGGAAATTTTTTTTTTCCCATGACAGTATCCCTTTAACGATAGACAGCTGACTGTAGCTTTGCCTTGAGAACCTTCCAAATGCCCTGCATCCTTAAGGACAGGAGTGTATGAGTTTGAACAAATATATATAATGTGTGGATGTTACTGTAGCGCGGTGTAAAGCTATATTCACATGATGTACTCTACGTTTATTATAGAGAAGGGTATTATAAGTGTGAGTGCTAACCGTACTGTGGTATAGAGAAAATGTCTTGTGTCTGATATAACTGGGAACAGAGTATATTTGTAGCAGAGGCATTTAGTGCCATAGATACATTTATTCAAATATAATATCATGCATATTAGAAGTGCATCGGTAGGAGGTAGTTGACAGACACTTTAACAGTGACAATGACTCCTCTCAATAACTGTTTCCCTTCTCCAATAAAATGTTGTAATATCTATTTATATTATTAAAAAACAGCTGTTTGTGTATGCTTTGACTTTCCTGATAGAGTATAGAACTTATAAACATTGCTGCTTGCAATCCGATTATAAACAAGCATATATTTATAAATGGAAGCATGATTTTGGCACCATGTTGCTTTCATTTTTATGTGGCTGCCCAAAGGCAATCAATTCAAAGTTACTTTGTGTATATTTACTAGGAAATAGTCACAAATTGACATGGAAATATCTTCCTATGGCATTATGATTGTAGGAGGTCAGACATACAAATGAAGAAAACTCCATGTAAGCTGCATTTAAAGGGATAGTGACACAGTTTGTAAAGGCCATACCCTGACCCTCCATAATATCAAAATGTAACCAGTTATCTCATACCATGGACATTGCCCATCTCCTAATTAGTACACAAAATGGTCCAGAATTCTGAATCCTAGTGTAACACTTTCTTTATACAGCGCACATGTTGTAAGTAATTGCTGTGTACACATTGGTACTGCAAAATGTACTTATACTGTATACTCACAACTGTCATTCTGTCCACACACACCTCTATGTCATCTTCAGATTATTATTATGATTATGCAGGGAAGCCTGTAAATACTATTGACACATCTGATACCAGCACCTTATAATATAAATTGTATCCAGCCATAATGTGCTTCCAGCCAGTGCAACTGACCAAGGCTGTTATTAGTAGTAGAAGTACCATTATCATTTACAACGGTGTAAACATGCAGAAAGCAGCATAGTTAACTTGGTGTCATTGTCACCCAAAGCACCAAGTTTACCGATCTGATGTCCGACACTGCCCTTGTTGAGAAACTCTGGATATATCAATGCTTATTTTAAGGTGTCAGTACTCCTTTTAAATTAATTGTTATTAACCTGTTTTGCATTGAAATGAATGCTGTAATGTGTTTTCCCTGGTCATGTGTGCTGTGTAGTCTCAGTATATACATATGTAAAATAAGGACAACTGGTTACTTGCACACAAACACATTCACACAACTATACAGTTATATCCAGTGCATCTTTATGCATATATATGCCTGAGTATTAAACATGTGCTTTTTACACACAGGACAAACACAAATATGAAAACGCCAAATATCATAGAAATATTTGCTAAGTAGTTACTTGCCTTCAAAACTGCTTTATACTCCTTTGGGAGACTGCTTAAAGGGGTTTTTAACCTTCAAACAACTAGTTGTTTTCCGAAAGATCACCAGAAATAACGACTTTTCCCAATTACTTTCTATTTTCTATGTGTCAAAGTTTTTCTAATATTAAGGTGTAAAGTGTCCTTTTTCATCTTCTAAAGCTGCTCTGTGAGGGGGGAGGGGTCGATGACCCTGTAAACTGTTCTAAATTGATACATTTAGTTGATACATTTCTTATCTTTGTCCCTGCTGAGTAGAATCCCTTGAGTTTCATTACAAGCAGCTGATAGAATTGATACACTAGTTGCTAATACGCCAGAAATGTATCAACTCAATGTTGCAAAATTGTAACAGTTTAGATTCAGCGCCTGAATTACTGAGCTGCCAGACTCAAACACCAGACACGAACATTAAACTTTAAACTTAGATTTTAGAAAAACAGTAAAAAAAAAAAAATAAACTATGAAAAGTAATTGAAAAAAAGTCTTTATTTCTGGGGAACAATCTGAAAACAACTGAACTGAAAGAAAGTGTTTGGAAGGTGAACATCCCCTTTAATGTCCAAAACCATAGGGACGTCTGAAAAAGGAACATGTTACCATTTGTATCCCTTCGCTGCAATTCTATTATAAAGAGTAATAATTGGTTAAAAGTACTCCAATCATATAGGCAATGTATTTTTGTATTCATTGCAGTGGGGTGGTTTAGGTGTTTTTAAGCATAGCCCTTGGCATAAAGAGGTTTATTCCCCTAATGAGTGAATTTATCACATGAACATTCTGGTCATCAAAATCACATCGTCCTTTTCATGATTAATTCTTGTTTATATTGTTGGTAGTTTGTGCTGTTCCTAAATCACAAAAAAACTTCTCAAAGTCCAGTCAATAGGTGCCTCATGCTCTGAACAAACAGCCTATTTTGTATGATAACAACCCATAATAAAGACAAAGGATACAACAATAGTGGGAAGGCACCAGGCCCTATTATGTAGGGAGCAGGCAGAACTAAAAGGCTTGATCCATTATTCTGTGATGTTACCAGATTTAGAATCAAAGCAGCAGCTGCCATTAATACATCAATACTCAACCCCAGATGCTGTTTTTTTTATGATGGTCTTACACTTGTTTATTGCATATCCACCACCAGCCCAGTCAGTGTATTTAGCAAAATCTTTATATAGGCAAATATTTGTCAACATTTTTTAAACAAAAAAATCCTTACCTATGTCTGCAGTCCCAAATAAAAAAGTCTTACATATGTCCACACTCCCATGTCTGTTCACTTTCATCTGAGATAAATCTACCACCAATCTACTTTAAGTGCTCTGGCACACCAGGTAAATTCATGGGGTTGCTTCAAAATTCTGTTATACACTGTCTGTTTGCATTATGTACAAAAGCTGGAGAAAAGTGAAATAAAATGGCCACAAAAGCACCTTATTTTTTTTGCATTGCAGATTGCACAAGCAACGGAGAGTTGTGAAGTCCTGTACTTAAAGGAACAGTAACACCAAAAAAATGAAAACGTTTTAAAGTAATTTATTTGTTGTTGCCCTACGCTGGTAAAAGTTTTGTATTTGCTTCTGAAAGACTATTATAGTTTATGTAAAGAAGCTGCTGTGTAGCCATGGGGGCAGCCATTCAAGATAGAAAAATAAGGAAAAAAGGTGCAGGTTACATAGCAGATAACAGATAAGCCCTGTCCAAAACAGTGATGTTTTATCTGTTATTTGCTATGTAATCGGTGCCTTCTCCTTATTCCATCTTGAATGGCTGCAGAGCAACAGTGCCTTATATTTTAATTACTTTGCTACACTTTCAGATTTTGGTGTTAATGTTCCTTTAATGCCTGTGCCCCCAACAGCACAGCTCTCTGTACCTATTACTGCGCTCCCCTGCGGCTGAACGCAGAAAAACGGAACACAGAGGAGCGCAGGTAAAAACGCTCGTCAGTAAGAGCCCTAATTGCTGCAAGATGCAGCTAGTACCATCAATTCCACAAGTGTAAGTGAGCCCTAATGGGGATTAACAAAAGATCCCCTGTATCACAATGATGTCTCATTTTATAAAGTACATTAAATCAGTGGACAGTTAACCTGCATTAGTGGTATATATTCTTCTCAAGTATAAAGGGATAATAAAACATAAAATTATTAAATAAATCATATGATGTGTTACCATGTAGGGCAGTTTCTACTTACTCTTGTGAATCTTTCAATATTTTTATTGTGATCCATTTTGGTATAATATTAACTTCTAATGTATAAAATTGCTTTTGAATTTTCACAATGGAAAGTAAATCCACAACAAAATTCCACCTTCTATAAATATGGCCCACAATGTATATTTTGTATAAATGAGGATGAAACATTTCCAGTTTTTATGTTTTCAGCCCTTTGTTTGTACCAGGGGCTTAACTGCAGAGGAACCAGACCATGCAGCTGCATGGGGGCCCAGGAGTATAGAGGACCCTAATTAATGAGCAATTTCAATATCTTGGCAACTTACAAACATTTTGAGGTCCTAAACTTGATTTTGCTGTGGGGCCCAGTAATATCTAGTAACACAAGTTCCATCACTGGTTTGTATGTATATGATGTATTACATGGTATGGCTGCTCTATACCATTTGATATAAGGATTGCATATTTCTTTGGTTGGTTGTTATTGTGATCTCACCAAATGGAAAAGTAGTAAACATCTGGTCAAAAAAAAGGCAAAAACAAACCGACAATAAAATAAGTCTGTGTATAACCTGGTTCCAGATGCCTCCATGTCTTATATCATATATTTATATGAGAGCTGTGCACATGTATTCAGCTCTATAATATCTTGTAAAAAGCCATTGAAGGCTCTAATGTGCCTTGAGTTCCAGTAAATGGTATACATTGTTTCTTCTAATTAATCATGAGAAATGATGCCCAACACGTTATGCATATACCATATTTACTGGATACATTTTAGATACAAACAACTGCTACTCACTTTGAGAAACTGAGCCCTTGGACCGTACAAATCTTTTAGAGGATCACATAAAACCATGGGCCAACAGTGAGGCATTCCTGCTCTAGAGTATAAATGAAACACAGTAAGGAGTTTCACATGTGGATCAGGAAAATTATATAAACTGCCAAAAAAGGGTACTGCTTAATTTATTATGTTTTGAATATAGTGATACTTATTATTGTAGGCAAATGCCCACGTCCAAATGCCCTTTCATAAATAGACTTTAGAAGTGTTATTATTTTGGATCATAATCTTACAGGTAAGTAGTAAAATCCAATTTCTGCAGACTTCCAGTGCCCAACAGATATCTAAAAATGTCAGGAAGACGTCTCTTTCCCTCCCATTGTAACTGCTGGATGAGAATGTCACAGGCATTACTTCCTCTATCCCCTCATCCATTAGTGGGTACTGACATTTATTGTAACACTGTCAATCTCTAGGTTATGTGACCCCTACAGATCATGTGATTTCAATACCCAATGAGGAAGAAGAGGATCAACATATTTCAAACCCCACCTAGAAGTTCTTATTAGAAAAACAGGGACTTCATCTATATCAGTGGTTGTCTATTCAAGCCCCTCTTGGAGATCACATCTTTTGTCAGGGCCCCTTTAGGCATACAAAGTTAGAGATATAGAAAATTATCAGTCAGCTTTAGTTCTGAGTATATCTAGGGCAACAGTTAAGTGTTCATCCCATGTCTTACCCTAATTGACCTTCAAGCTCAGCTTTCAGTTGTATTTAGAGGAGCAAAGAGGCAGTCTCTCCAAATCTTACTCTAATTTGTATTCAAGCTGATCCCCCTGTCATGCTCCAAGCCCTTTGCCTTCAGGTTTGGGAAACACTGTTCTGGGTACTTTCAAATGACAGTTGAGTTGAGCAAAGAACGTCTGCAGAAAGGTGGTGAACAATATACAGTAACTAACACTTTACAGATTATAATTACTAAAGTAAAATATGTTGAGGGAATAAAAGTGTCATTATTCATTCGATACAGTTTTTTTTAAAAACTCCTGAAATATTTTTTTAAATTAGAATTTTGTTTTATTGTGCAGCTCATTAGAGACCTGAGAGTGCTGTTTAAGTAATAGTTTATAAGCCATATTTCCAAATGTATACTTAACTTAAATACTATTTTGAAATGTGTCCTGTTAATCATATATATTTAATGTGTGCAGTCAGTCATTTTACCATGTGTATTGATGCCATATATATATTTTTGTGACTTGTAAAATACATTATTTGAAAAAGTCTTCCTGTTAGTATATGACTATTCCATTTTGAAATAAAGTGACCATCATTTGCATATAGCAAGTGCTTACTGTAATCTATTAAATCAACAGAATTTTAATATCCTTAAAATCTCAAGGACAAAAAAATGTTTTTTTGTACTGAAATGCTGTCCTGCTGCATACACCGTAAACTAACAACAGGATCTAGGATCATTTTGGACAAACTACTGTGCCGTAGTATTCTCTAGTATCTTGTAATTTCTTTAAACTCCTTTGATTAACTGGTAAGTTTCTTTGTGATATAAACAACCATTATGTTTCCTTCCTTGGTGCCACGGCTTATTTTTAGTCTGTGTCATGAAATGCCTCTCTTCAGATGTGTTTTCTTTTTATCCAAAGTAAAACTAAAATAATTATCGAACCCTTTAGTTCTCCTCTAGCACTTCAGTAAAAATGATCATGCCTTTATTTCTGTTTTATTCTATTTTCTAAGCCAGTGATCACCAACCAGTAGCTTGTGAGGAACATGTTGCTCTCCAACCCTTTGGATGTTGCTGTCAGTGGCCACAAAGCAGGGGCTTATTTTTGAATTCCAGGCTTGGAAGCAAGTTTTGATTGTATAAAAACCAGATGTACTGCCAAATAGAACCTCAATGTAGGTTGACAATCCACATAGGAGCTACTAAATGGCCAATCACAGCCTATACTTGGCACCCCAGGAACATTTTTCATGCTTGTGTTGCTCCCCAACTCCTTTTTACTTCTGAATGTTGCTCACGGGTTCAAAAGGTTGGGGATCCCTGTTCTAAGCCTACCACTCGCTTAGGGAAGAGGACCGTTTTGTTACATTCCTAATCATGTTTATTAAACATGCAAGATCTCATAATTAGTGATCTGTAAAGAAGTGTGGGCAAAAATCCCTACAAAAAGAGCTGAAAGACTTGAAAGGTGAATATAAAAAAGGTGTTTACAAGCTGTGATCTGTGCCAAAAAGGTGTTACTAAATAATGAATTAGTAGGTTTCCAAACTTTTGCACATGCCACAGTTACTATTTTCTTTCCTGTTTGTAAATAACACAGAATATCTTTTTGTATGTGATGTGGGGAGAACGTCAGAAGAGAGGACAGGGGAGGGAGGAAGAGAGGCAGAGAGGAGGGAGGGGGGAGTGACAAAGGGGAGAGCAGCAGAGAGGAGGGAGGGGGAGTGACAGAGGGGAGGAAGGGGAAAACAGCAGAGAGGAAGGGAGAGTGACAGAGGAAAGGGGAGGGAAAGCAGGGTAACTGAGTGGAGGGAATGGAGAGCGGTAGAGGGGAATGACTAGGGGGTAGGCAGAAGACCCATTTACAGGTGCCTGCCCAGCAGCCCCCTATCATTGCTCCCCAGACAGGTGCCTCTTCTACCTACCGCTAGTTCTGGCCCTGATTGTAAGAGAGAGGTAGCTATCCCCCTGGGAAGAGCTTTACGCCCTCCTGGCAATACTTCATATATACCATACAAGCAAAGAAAAAATTAGGTTAACATGTAAATGAGAGGGATAGAAGGATAACGACAGGGGCAGATTTACTGTATATAGCAGAGAGGATAAGGTATGGGTGAATGAGACATAGGGAAGGTAGGGACATGGAATGGGAACGTGTGCCTGTATGAGAGTGATACATGTATTACATTTTAACCATTGGCAATTTGCTAACTGGGTAAGGCAGATGCTGGATGAGTTATTATGGGAAGATTTCCCTGTTATGTAAAGGGACATTTCAATTATGCAAAATAAGAAAATGAAACAAATTTATCAAATAAAGAATAATGAATTGCAATGATATACAAAGTAACATAACACACACATACTGTAACATATCACATACAAGCACGTACATTTGTGCATGGTGCTGTGTGTATCAATGTCTTTATGTCGCTCACTGTCTATGGCTCATCATTTCACAAAACAAATAAGCATTAACATTAAGTATGTTGTTCATCTGCTACTGGTATCTACAGTATATGCCTGTTCCATGCATATAGCACTTGCCCTGCATGTCACTGTATGTGTGTGCAGGGCCGCCATTAGAAATCACGGGGCCCCGTACAACAAAATTTTTGGGGCCCTGCCCACGCTGACGACCAAGCTGCACCCCATATGCCGCCCACTCCACATCGCAGTTAAAAGACCCCACAGACATCAGCGCCAAAAAATGTAACCCCCCCACACAAGTTATAAAAAGTTATTGATGGTCAAGACCCCCTTATAAAAAATTGGGGCCCCCAAAATATAAAAATGTAAAAAAAAAAAATGTTTTTTAAAAAAACATTGGCGGCAGGGGCCCCCTTATAAGTTAAAAAAAAACTTGGGGCCCCAACAAAAAAAAAATGTAAAGAAAAGAATATAAAAAAAAACATTGGTGGCAGGGGCCCCCTTATAAGTTAAAAACAAATTGGGGCCCCAAAAAAAATTTAAAAAAAAAAAGTTTTTTGAAAAAAAAAGAGTGGCAGGGCCCCCCTTACAAGTTAAAAAAAATTGGGGCCCCAAAAATTAAAAAAAAAAAAAAAAACAAAAAAAAACGAAAAACATTGGTGGCAAGGGGCCCCTTACAAGTTAAAAAAAAATTGGGGCCCCAAAAAAAATATTTTACAAAAAGATTGGTGGCAGGGGCCTATAGAATATTAAAATAATACATTGGTGGCCAGGGGATTAAAAAAAAAAAAAAAATACACAAACTGGTGTTCAGTAGAATTGAACTCATGTCTTCAGTATTTCAACTTCGCCTCCTTTCGTGACTTCTCGTCTTTGCGCCGTTTCAGGACTTCGGCTTCGGCTGTTTTCGTGACTTCGGGTCTTTGCGCCGCTTCAGGACTTCAGCTTCGGCTGTTTTCGTGACTTCGGGTCTTTTCAGCGCTTCGGGACTTCGGCTTTTTCCGTGACTTCAGGTCTTTCCGGCGCATCGGCTTCGGCTTTTCGGCACTTCCGCATTCGGCAACGCAGAGGGAGGACGTACAGCTCGGGCGCTCGTAAGGGGGGCCCGGAACTTCAAAAAATGCAGCGCTGCCGGGCCCCCCTTCATGCCCGGGCCCGGTACGCTTGTCCCCCCTGTCCCCCCCTGATGGCGGCCCTGTGTGTGTGTCACTTACTTGGTGTTATAGCATACATCACAGAGTGTCTAACCCAACATCAAACAGGTTGTCTTACCGGAAACATAATCACTAGTAAACTGACACAAGTTATTCATAGACATTCCAGCAGATGGCACCAAAGGAATACAATATCCTTTCTCTAACATTAATGCTGTATATGTTATCTTATTTTGTCCTTCAGAATATTTTCAGTTTCTTTGCCCCTGCAGAGTCCATTCCCCATCCATAAAGCAGAGCTGTTTTGTTCTATAAAATAAGCCAAATATCACATTTACAAGAAATCTCATCTTACAAATCTCTATGTCACATTTTCTTGATTATATTATATCTAGAATACATGTTATTTTGTCTGTTTGCATTTCTTATGGGCCCTAGATATAAACAATCAAGCTGTACATGTAAATGGATTCCCTGTGCACACACGGGTCTTTCATCTTCTATAGGGACATGTTTAAAAAAAAAAACAGATCCATCAAAGCTCATGTAATATACATTTCTAGGGAAAATATTCCTGTTGGTCAAAAGAAAAAAATGTTGTTTTCTCTCCCCTAAATGGATAATGTGCATTTTCCCAAATTGTTTTTATAAATCATCTTTGAAGTAGAATGTATTTCTGAGCATAGATTTGGCCAGGGGAAGAATAAGGGCCACCACATCACACACGTGTGTTTATTGAAATCTCTTAACAAACATCTCTGAGATTTGCCCCTTATTGAAATATTAGTTATAAAGAGGCAGAAAAATGAGATGCGAGCATTTTGATCCCCTTCATCTAATTCCCATTCCAGGGGATACAACCATACATAAAATAAATAAAACATTTAGTAAAGATGTGATTCGTGCTTATAAATTCTGGACAAAAACAAGGTGAAAAATAGAACTACTGGCACCAGACAATTTGCATTAAATAGGCATTTCTAAATTGCCCTTGCAACAAAACGGGCATGCTTCGGGCAGGACTATATATGCATATATGTTCAGTTAGAGCAAGAGCAGTGCAAATGGAGCCCTGATTCTAATGTCTGGTCATTGCCATGTGTAAAATACAGCATTCTATTGTGCTTCCAAACATTAGACCTTGTGGGTAGTGCACCATTCACAATAATCGGCACAATCAGAGAGGTATAAGACAACGCAACCACCTTCCATATGGCGTATTAACACATGCAAAGTTGAATTATATGAGGCTTGTGATATTCTAATAGATTATGCATGTCCTTTTTTACAATAAACAATGTGATCATTTTGGAATAATAGAAATAATCCAGGGAAAGATATCAGTTTACCCCCTTCCATTCAAGTTATAGTCCCTATAGAAGCGTGTGTGGAGGGTGATTGCTCTAAACAGATATTACTAAATTCCTTCTCCTTCCTTTATACTAGAGATGTAGTAGTTTTTTTTTACCATGTTCTGTAAGTGAAATATAGTGCTAGCAGGAGATTCTTGGTGACTCCAACAAAGCGTATGGGATAATCTCCTTGAGTTGATGAAGTAAACAACTTTATTTTGCTGGTTTAATGGAATGCACCCAACTAGTTTTACAAATTCTTTTTACAACCTCCCTATGATGGGACCCCTTTTATTTAATTATCCCCCTGAACAGTGGTTGATATTAACTCCATATTTTAAAATATATGTCTTGTAAAATTCCTACTACCTTACATTATCCAGACCAGTTGATAAATATCCAAATGTAGCAAACTATCCTCTGGGAGAAAATACATTGTTAGCAGATTGCTAGATGCTCAATAAATATGAATGTGAGAGCTATGTCTTTCTTTGTATTTTGCTAGCTATACCCTCAGCAAATAGTGCTTCCCAATGACGCAAGTAAGTAGGTAGGTGAGCAGGTCCCTACTGATCAGTGATTGTCACCATAAAACACAGTGGTGCATACTTCTGGCTAATAACCATCCATACAGGGTCACTTACAGTGTTCTCATTCATGGCTGTGTGTCTGGCTTCCGATAGGTCCCAAAGCCTCTGATGGGGATCAGAAAAAAAGGTAATTTGAGGCAAAATGTGTGATGAATATTTATTGGCTTATTCTTGATATGAAGGCCAGTATGGGTGAGATTTGGGTGAGCACTTTTATTCACTGAACCTTAGGAAAATGACGATACAAAACCTGTCACCTAATATGGTAAAAATACTCATTGCAGTTCAACTGATTAGCATAAATATCAAATGGATGTGACTAACAATATAGTGCCACTCACATACACTGACTTCTACTGAAATCCTAGCAAATGTAGGATCCAGTGCAATCCAATTTGACTCTTTTAACCAAATTTGAAGCATGATGGATAACACACTTGGGACTGGCATTCAGCTTCAATAGAAAAGAATGCTTGCGAGTGGCACTGGACTGTCCATCTGTTCAGCCAGATACAACTGACAGTAACGAAAGTTGGTTTGAATGCAGTCTGAGCAGAGACATAGGCACTAATAGGGTAATGTAATACAAAGAACAATGTTTAGCCAGGTCCCAATCACCCTTTGTTACATTACCCCATTAGATTTTGAAAGGGTACAAGAAATGTTCCTGCTAAAAAACACAACAGTGTTACATTTACAGTAGATGATTTGATAATGGCACCAAGCATAAAATACAATGTAGAATTCAATAATAAACTTGAATTCTTAAAAGGGAATTTTTGCTCAAAAAATGTAAATCCCCTTTGGCTTTGGGGAGTGAATACAAACATTTTTCCAATAGCAAATAATTATTTTTAATTAGCAGTTTTTTAGGTGATTGCAGCACAATCTTATCCCCTACACACACCAGCTTCAGCATCTCGCAAAATCTTCACGGCCGTGGCCGTCTCTTCTTCTTGGCTGCTTTTTTGTCTATTTGTGCCCCTGAGGAAGACCCTTAAGGTCAAAACGAGTTGGGCTCACTGTTATATTATCTAATATTTTTGTATAATTTTTGTATTTTTCTTTACTTTTTTTGTAATAAATTTTCTATTATTTTTTCAAATTGGGTGTGCTATCCATTACTCTGAGTATCTTCTTCTTGGCCCGTCTGCCTCTGCTACTCCCACCCGCCTACCAATGAAAAAATGCCTCACCGTCACTCCCACTGTCACTGCCTACTCGTTTTTCATCTAAAAAATTGCTATAAAAAATAATTATTTGCTATTGGAAAAATGCTTATATTCACTCCCCAAAGCCAAAGGGGGATTTCAATTTTTGACAATAGGTCCCCTTTAATTAATTTTCAAAAAAAATATTAAATCGCAGCTATACCCAAATTTGCGCTCTCATAAAGTGCGGCGCTGCAAAGCAACAATTGATGCTGATAAATACAGGAAGGGTTGTCGAGGCAAAAGCATTTGATATCCCACCAGCATCTGAAGGCTTAAGTAGCTCTAAAGCAAATGAAAGCAGGGGAAAACAAACACATGTTCTGCCAAGATTTACCAGCGCGTCCTGCTGCTTTTGCTGCAATAATACAGCAACAGAAAGTGAGAGCAAGGCTTCAAGATGCAAAGCAGAGGGATAATGGATGGTTACAGCAGATTACAGTGCTAATGCTGTACCGGGGGCCTTGTGATGTCTGCTAAGCACAGAAGCAGTGACTCAATGGTTGACCACCTGCAGTATTGCAATTTTGAGTATAGTACATCCTCCCCATACAATTAATATCTTAATTATATTTAGTGATAAAATAGGTACATTATGGGGGTAATTTACTAAAGGTCGAGTTGTGCTTTTCCCAAAAAAATATGAGTTTTACAAGGGTAGTTTCACTAAAAACTAAACATTTTTTTGGGGTAAAACCCCCCCCCCGAAATTTTCAGGAATTATTATGCCCCCAAGATGCTACAAGCCTGAAAATACACCAACCTGTTGAGTTCATATAGAAGACAATGGCAGTGATGTTTTTTGTCTTCATGATTTTTGGGTTTTGCAGTGCTTTCAACTCGAAAACTGATCAATTCGATGATCAGGGTATTCGAGTCCCCCCCCCCGATTGCATTCAATTGAGTTTTTTACATTTGGGTTTTTTCATAAATAAGCAAACATTCCAGTTGTGAGTTTATTCAAGGTAGAATAATCCATACAAACCTCACAAATTCAACCTTTGACAAATAACCCCCTTAAAGATATAATTCATAATCAAATGATAAAGATACTCCTGAAGTTATTTATAATCTTCTGTAAAGGGGCATCATTCTAAAAAAAAAAGAATAACTTTGGTTTATAATATATTATTGAGATTTGCAAGCTTTGTAGAGTTCCCTATGTTAATAATTACATACCCATAGACTACATTTTAATAAAAAAAATTAAATTTTGTAAAAATTATATCTTTTTTCTCTGTAATAATAAAACAGTGCCTTTTACAAGATCCCAACTTAGACATAAGCAATCCATTTCAGTCCAATAATGGGTTTATTTAATGTTTAATTTATTTTTAAAGTAGACTTGAGGTAGGGCAATACCCATAATTTGAAAAATCCCAGGTCCAGAGCATTCTGGATAACATACCTGTACTAGTAAAATGATCATAACTATGCTAGTAGAAATCCATGTTGAAAACAAAACAATTCTATTGTGTTAATGAACACAATGCATTGTACAAAGTGCAATCTTTGTGGCAAAGCTAAATGTTTTTTACCCACAGAACAGCATTCTTTTCTCTCAATTTCATTGTTGTGTTGCAATGGTGTCCACTGGAATAAGTAAAGCCTAAAGCAATTCATCAGTTGCAGCTATTGACAGAAATTCAATAAGGGGACCCTTAATGGCAATAGTTCCAGTGTCCATGCATGTTTATTTTATTATTTATCAAAGCAGACTAAACTGGCACAGTACAAGTTGCAAGGAGTTTTTATGTGTGCAAGTACCTTTTGTGAATAGCACCTCTTCACTATCAAGTTTGTGTCCAGACCAGTCATTTAGTAGCCTTGAGGTATGCTGGTTCACACCGCAGAATAAAACCCTTTCCTATATAAACCCAGGACTCAACTATTCCAGATAATGGGCATGTGCTTTTAAATAATTAACTCTAATAGAAATGCAAATGTATTCTAGATAGCAATCGTTTATTGGCTTTAAGTAGGTATGGGGTATAGGTGATGTGTTAATGCTGGTCCTCACTATGCATTATATGGAAAGGTTCAATCCATACCAAGTTTTTAAATTACTTCCTTATATATCTATAGTTTTTAGCAATGAGATGCAAGTGTGCTTTGTTCCTACAATATGTTTTGGGTAATTACACCTTTAATAAATTGGACTAGTTAATCCACATGCAAAATTATATAACCCCATCACAGGAATTGACATACTGTACATATGACCCTCCACCAAAGTTCATCACTCTATAGCAGTCCATAGATATAATCTGAGACAGTCCTTGAATACAAAATCCCAGTTAAAGTCCTGTATGCAGAATATTTAATACTCAATTAAGACATTTTAAAAATGCAATTGTTCCTGTTGCCTGTTCCTGTTCATGTTTTTCAGCCTCCCAGAAACTGATTTTAGGTGATTTTTAGCCACACCCATGTAAAGGTCTGACCAAAATCCAGCCACACCCATGCTCCTCTCCCACTGGCGGGGTTAGATATAGTTGACCCATGAAATTAAATGAAACAGTCTGCTTTCCCCTAGTCTACCTACAAAAAGGGAGGAACTAGGAAAGTTTATCATATAATGTTATCCTGATGTACAATGGGACTTCAGCAGAAAAATATTGTTAGGCAACAGGAAATATGGCAGTTTAGCATTTTTTAATAGTGAGGGAATCTGCTTGGTTCTTGTTTCCCTCCCAGTTGAATATATTTGTATTTATTATTTTAAAAGGAACACAGAGCATGGTTTAGATTACATTGCCTTCTCCAATAGAATGGTCAGTTAGAGCTGCAGAGATTGTGACTATAGGGAATAAAGTGGCACTCAAAGTCATCAAATACATTGAAACACAGTTTACTACGAATTTCCTTGCTGAACAAGTACAAATGGCATTTATATAAACATGATGATTGGTAGTCATGGAGACGGCCATGCTGGGACTATAGGTCCTACTTTGCATAGCAGATACAGTAAGCCATTTCGATTTTAATGGCTTTAAGTCATTATTGGTTAATAAATTGGAGTCAGATGTCATTGATGGAAGGGGAAAATATCTCTTACAGACAATGAGCCTGTTGTTGTCAAAATATTTTATTTTTAATTGCCGGATTTATTTAATCTATAAATGAACTAAATCTTTAAATGTGTTTATAGGGAGGAAGTTTCCATCTCAATATATTGTTCTGATTATAAATAGTAAGTGCAAATCAAGTTATCTCTTGAAGGTTTGCAATGAACACCTATACCTGTGATGGTAGGGCACAGCTAAGGAAAGACGTGAATACCCTAGTAGTGCAACAAACTTTAATATTCAACTGGTTTATATAATACCGAAATCTTTAGAGAAGTACACGGGGTAAAACTTGTAGCCATCATGTGCTTAAATAAAACCACACTCCCCCACATACTCTGAGTGTCTGGGTAACTCACAAACAAATGTTTCTTTATAAAAGCTAATTTAGCTGCTCATCTCTGTCCTGCAATCAATGGGTCCTCAAATGCCCCAGCAATAATCTGGGTGCCAAAGGTAAGCTCACAAGTCCCAAACACAATCAAAACAGCAAAGTGTATTCAGTATGTATGAGCTGGTTCAGCACCACGGCAGAATATTTGAGAGCCAGGACCCTCAGAATGAGAAGACACTTTTCAAGGGGTGAATAACTACTTTCTCAAAAGAATATTGGAGAGCCAGAGGTTTGCAACAGTGCCACTATTTAAAGATCTACTAAAGCCACACATGAGACAGGTATCCTCCACTGGCTAAAAGAACAGCAAGTAGCTATTGATAACTATATACATACACTGATAATTTACATAAATAATTATTATTCAAATGAATTAAATATTGCCAGATCCCGGACTTTATTTAAACCTTAGATTACAAAGAATTACTATAATGTATCCGAAAAGACTAACTTTTTGTTGGTATGAATGGAAAATGTGTTAAAAACACACAAAAAAAAAAAATAGACAAATGGCTTCTATATTATAATATTCCATAAAACATAATGCTAACCCATGTGTCTTAAAGCTATTTATATTTTTAATTTGTTCTGTTACTCCTCACTCCTTCCTACTAATCGTTTTGTTTTATTAATATAGCAGAGGGACAAATAGGAAGATATAAAATACACGTGGTCCTTCAATTACTATAAACCTTTGGTAGATACAGTTAAAATTTGTAAATTTCATAGGATCATTGCCCCTGGTATCAAGTAAGTGAATATAATCACTGAGAGGTGACCAGGTTGAAACTGGGCTGGCGGGATGCCGGGAAAAACCCTGGTGGGCTCTGCCGACCCGGGCCCTGTCCCTGTCAGCAAGTTAGGCCCTCACCCCATAAGAATGTGATGCAGCGTGCGCGTGGGTGATGGAGTACAATTACTCCTTGGCCACTAGATTATTGTTTTAGTGTCATAGCCATAATGCACTATATTTCCCTGGTGTCTTTCATATGCTCAAAGCAAATAAGAACCAACTGGTTGTTGGAGGGATATGAGTAACTGGAAAGCTGGATTGCAAGTTCTGTTAAACACTCTAAAGGGGCATTGTCTGTAGGCTACCCAGTCACATATGTGCCACTTAATAATGTTTTTATTTTAAATACATGGTGGCTAAAGCATGTATCCTCTGATGGACTTCTAAAATGTCTAGGATTGTAAATAACCCAGATACATGTAAAAGGGCCTCTTTTTCTTTCCCTGTGGGTTTTTCTACTCCATGTATAGGTGTCATTAAAGACATTTTGCCTCAAAATCCCAGACCAGAGTTTCAAATACATTTCTCCCTTCCATTGCCAAATATTGGCATGCCACTCCTACTCCTCAAATCTGATTTTATATGAACAATGGTTTTAGCTGCATTCACATATAAATTACAGATCTGCACAAGTCCTTAACTTGACCCAAATTCAAAGCAAGAAGGCATCCACATGGGGTCATCTGATTTTTTTGTGTACACTTCCTGACTGAGGAAAATATTCTGGCAGAAAGAAAATTGTGAAAGCAGATCAAGGTGTCAGTTTATCAGAGATGAGATCGACTGCTTTGAGCAACAATTTGAATTTCTTCCCATGGGTGTTACACTCCAAAGATTTTGAAAGTGTTCAAAAAGGACAAGCATTGTTAAATTTAACACTAGAATAATGTCCCTAGATAACTACTAATAGCCCCGTGATTTTTATTCTGCTTCCTCTGCTGTCTATTCTCTGTGTTAAGAAAGAATGTGCACTTCATAAGTATTATACTTTATTTTACAGAAATACCCGATCTGCATCCCACTTAACATTTGTTTGCTGTAACTGCCAATATCCTTGCTGGCTGATCATATCTAGTAAGACAGGTAATCTATACCCCCTAGAATGACCAGCTCCACAGTCATAATGAGCAAAACTGTCCTGTTTCAATTCGCCCCATAATTCACAAAAGCACATAAAAATTTGAGAAATAGCAAAATGTTTCAGAAACTTCAACTAATGCATTGGATTCAATGGGCATTTTTTCCACTTAGTTTTTTCTTGTGCCAAATGCAATAGGTGCTTGAGTTTTTTCTTGCTCCAGATGCATGGAAGTCAACAGGTGTTTTTTCTTTGTGCAAAGGGCATTGTAGTCAATGGTTGTTTTTTCCACGTTTTTCCCTTATTATATTGAGTGACAAATTTTTTTTGCTGGTGAAAATTTAGGAACATTTTCACCATTTGTGCAAACACAAATATCATAGTGAATCTGTAGCAGCCAAAAATAAAAACAATAATAATTAATAACAATCATTCCTAGTAAATATCATTTGTTTGAGCAAATTGTCCCTATCATTCATTTTTTTTCACTTTTTTTTCTCATCAATGAATTTTGTATCACTAATTGGTTTGCCCTTAAATGTACCTTCACACCTGTATCTATTATGCTTGACAAAGGGCCGGAGCCCCGAAACGTTGCACCACCGCAGTAAAACTCTTGCAAGGGCTTGCCCTGCAGACACAAGTCTCGTGTGCTAGTGTGGTTATTTTCTATGCAGTTCACTGGGAGGTTGCCGTTTCCTCCAATCACTGTGCACAGAGCGAACTCTAATATTTACACAACGGGTGTGCGAGTGTCCTCTTCAATTGAAGCCCTATCATTCAGGGTCAGACTGGGCCAGCAGGACACTGGTAAAAAACCCAGTGGGCCCCGCCTGCCCAGATCTGCACCCTGCACACGTGGTGCAGTGGGGGGTCAGGGGCAGCTCTGAGACAGCAGCCCTGGACCCCCCAGTCCGACCCTGCTATCATTGTATATTCCCCCTGCATGTTCTGTAATGTAAATACTTTGTTCTTAGAAATTAGTAAGTTACACATCTAGCTAAAATTGTAAGAGTGTAAGTGCACAAATTAATGTGTGGGTTAAACTTTATGTTTGAAAATAATTGTCACTATTAGTTCCGTGACATGTATTGACTATTTAAGAACTTCAAGCCATTATTATTTAGCTAGAAACCTTAGCTGCAGGTTCCCAGTCCTGTCATAAGGCTTTTTCCAGTGATTTAGGATTCAGGCCACCATTGTCCTTATTCGAGTGTTTGTTGTGCATTTGGGATGTACCAGACCAGGCACCTAGTGTTTCATACGGTTATCTTGACAAACTCAGTAGCCATTTACTGTGGGTATTAGTTGGTTTGGGGTCCTGGCAAGTTTGAAAATGTAATCTGCCCAGCTATGTTGGCCAGTGCATCAGCAATTGAAGCCCCTGCATTGTTTAAACCTCAAATACAGACTGTAATGCCTGTATTGTTTACACATGTAATCCCCCTGCATTTTTCACATTTGTGACACCTCTATTGTTTATACCCTAAAGCCCTGTACTGTTTACACCTGAGACCCAGACTGAAACTGCCCACACTGTTCATCTGTTCACACTTTATTCAAAATGCTAATGGGGCACCAGCACTGTGTCACTGTATGTAGTACATCTTAGACTCGTCCTGATGGGTTTCCCTGTCTCCTGATCTCTTCTGCCTTCCATATGCTCCCTGTGTGTGTCATATTCTGCCTGCTTTATGCTCCCTGGGTGTGCCATACTCTGCCTACCCTATTATACTTGTTAAATGTGATTAAAACTGCTGCTGTTGGTTGCCTAAACCACTATAATTCAACAAGAAATTCCATTTAACTTCAGCTTACCTTTTAAACCCATTTCCCTCAAACTTATTTTGATTCCTACCCTCACTTATGTTATGCAGGCAGTATTGTAACAATTTAATTTACAATAAATACAAATACTGTATTCAGTTAAATCCTTGGGGCACCTAAACAAAGAGCAGAGAAACCTTTTGTTACAGTATGAAGCACAGTTTGCAAACACGATACAGGAAAAAACATCACTCCCTATGGAAGGAACATATTTGTACAGTCACTGATTAATATGCCTTCAAACAGCTAATTGCTTAGTGATGGAAAGCGCTATTACACTTGAAATTGATAGCTAGATGGCCTTTAATAAGAATGAAAAGATTATGTTATCTGAAAAATAGAAAATGCACTGGTCATAGTATTCATAACTAAAATTATATTGCTAAGCATATGGCCTTGGAAAGAGTGCAAAATTATTCCACTCCCCTAAAAAAGTACAGTCCTCATATTTAAATTTTTTTTAGGATAAATATCAAAAATGGAAGTAGAAGTCATACCTTTGCATAATGTGTGATGTGGCAGTTGTATCACCAAAATACAATTTCTGATGACAGAAAGAGTAATTGCCTGATGCTTTTTACATTATCTATTCAATCCACCCGTGTTCCTCTATGAGGGAGCTGCCATATTTGTGCAGCAGGAGTCCGTTAGCATTTGAAACTTGTCAATACAGTCAGGTTTAGGAGTGCCAGCTAACACAGTACCAAAGCAAAGTGCCAGTGTCTGAAGTTTCAAGCAATATAAGCTACTTAGAAGGTTTAGCTCCCATAAATCTCTGGCTCTAACACAGTTTCTGTAGATATTGATAACTTAATTTCAGATCTTTCTTGCAGCTGCACATATTTGTCTGGGGTAGATGCTGATCCACAAACAAGGTAAGTCAAGAAATAACAACAATGAAATAAATGACAACAAACTGAATCCATGTTAACTTCATACAGGCTAGTGGACAAGGTCATATTTGGAGCCCTTTCTATGTAAATGAAAACCATAGCTACACGTCACTTTTCTACTCCGTAATAGTATTTTGTAGCACTCATAAATATTTACTGAAAGTGCTTACAGAGCTACAGAAATGTCATCAAATAGTGCCATGCTGTGCTAAACTGTAGCTGTACACTAGGAGGAGAGGAACATCTCCCTGGTCTAAAGACCTTCAGATGTTCTGTTCTTTTTTAAGAGCAAACACAATTTAAAAAACGAAAACTTTTGTGAATGCAGATGTAGTTTGTAGGGCAATTATGCATTTCTTTAACACAGTTATACATTTTATTATATAGTTAGTAGTCACCAAGGCTAAAAGAAAAGTCCTCTACAAGCTTACCCTAAGGAAGATAGTGTACATACTGTATACATTATTAACATGTATTTTAAGAGCGCCAACGCATTTTGCAGCGCTTGGTTCAAAAAACAGTCAGACCCCAGGCCTACCTGTGGTCTAATAAATGGCCCCTACCCCAAATGTAATAAAAGGCACATAGCCCAGGTGCACTAACACTAAGCAGTCAATAAGATATTTAATTTTAACCAGGTGCCCAGTAAATGCTACCTTCTGCTTGGTTGCTATGGGCCAACTATAAGATCATATGGGGAGCCCTGAGTGGACAGGAGATCTGTGGCCCAGTGCATTTCTTAACCAACGTGGTTCCATACATGTGCCAGTGAGCTGCTAACTTGGTCAACATTGGCAGCTGCCAAATCTGAGCTGGTATAACCAATCTTTGAAAAAGATTCAAGTCACGAAAACTTGGTGATTCAAGTCATGAAAACTTCTCTGCTTTATAAATACACCGAAGGGCTCCTTTACATCTACAAGTACAGTGTGCAACTTGCTCTTTCCCCCTCAACATGTTGTGTCTAAAACTACTTTCATCAAAGGTAATTCCATCAAAATGAACTCCTTGCACTTCCTTATAGTTGTGCTCATACCACTAAGTCCTTCCATTCCATTCTGAATTGAACTTCTGCTTCAATGGCTTTTCAGGCAAAAAGCATTTTCTTGCTTCTCCCATTGATATCAGTGAAAGCCACAGGTGATAGTCATGGATGTTGTGTGACATAAGCCTATAGCTAATGTCAACTAGCACAGGCGACTTGTATTAGCAAAGAACATTTTGCTGATGACCTTTTCAATATTAAACAGTATTTGTGAATGCACTGTTACATGGGCAGTACAGTGGTGCCTTGCAGGTAGGAACTGAGTGATATATAATTTCTGGAGAGCACTGGGTTTGGTGCTAATATATATGGGGAGATCTATTTAACTAAGGTTATATTTGCATTTGGAACCACTGGTTTGTATATACCTTTCAGCCAGACAATGTAGCAGGCTCTACAATGGCTACTTTGAATACTAAGGGTAATGGCACACCAGGAGATAATCGCCAGAAATAAATCTCTGCTTCTACTGGCGACTAATCTTCTGTAAAAGCTTTGTCTCTTGAGGCCACTTCAAGCTATTTTGGAAGACTGAAGATACACATGGGTTTTACCACCAGCAATTCACATTATTGCCGATTGTAAGTAGTCGTCTGCAGAAGCAGCCATTTATCGCTGGAGATTGACCTCCTTAAGCTTGCTTGCTATTAATTTAGTTGATTCCGATTAAATAGTCTTTCTCAGTGATTACCATGTACATTATTGTAATGAAAGTAAGAAGAACAAAAAGCTCCTGTTCCTGTTAAATATCCCATCTGATTAAGTAAACATTAACAACATTAACATCCTTTTCAAATATGAAAATGGGTGTGTGGATTTCCAAACATAACCCCTTTCCTCATAATAGACATGAACTAAATATGATCAAAGGTACTTCATGGTTTTTTCCAATCCCGTTGAGCTTTCTAGCTTTTAGATAACCAATTAAGAGTGAAACCACAGGTTGACTCACCAAATAAATGAGCCCACATATACCTGCTATTAGACCTTATTGCTCGAGCAGTTATAATTAAACATGAATTCATTAACACAATGCTGTAAGCACATACTCTCTCTTTTCCCTTGATACACGCTAACTGTGTGTCAGCAAGAGTAGGCTTATTATGCCTTAGGGCAAGTTAACAGTGTCACTTGTGTTCCAAGCAAATCAGTGTGAGGCACAGAATATAATATTTATCCACAAATATTCTCATGGAAACACACAGACACTTACCATGCTGTGTGCTCAAGCTACATATGTTTATACACATCATCTCATCTCACTCACTCACTCACTCTCTCTCTCTCGTCTATCTGTCTTATTGTTTATTACAAAGTACAGTGGATGGGATATTATATATATATATATATATATATATATATATATATATATATATATATATATATATATCTAAATGCATGCAATAAAATAAAAATATTTTCGTGACATTGGAGTGCGGGTCCTATATATAAATATATATGTTACTATCCCTCTGTATCCTGCAATAAAACAGAACAAAAGAAGAATGAGGGGAAAAAAAGTTGCTGTTCTTTTTTTCAGTATCTTTGATTTTAAGGATTTTTGCATTTGCTGTGAAAAACTTTTGGCTCTTGTTTTTCCATGTTCATTAACCGTGCCAACATTTTTAATCTAACACCACTGTTAAAGATTGGCAGGCTTCCAGGGAAATATATCAGCCAGCCTTATTAATTTCATGCCAAGTGCTGGAGGCGTGAATGTAGAGAACGCTGTTTGACTTTGGATAATAGGAATCAGGCAGCTTAAAGGCAAGGGATAAAGATCAGGAGCCCTGTGTCTCAGGAGGAGGAGCAGGTGCAAGCTTCAAGCAAGGCCTTCAGGCCCAAAGGGGCAGCCGATGCTTAAAACAATCTGCAGTGCCTTTTTTTTAATTTGGCATGTGCCTCTCACAGCTTAACAGACCGCTGCTTCACAAAGAGTGGTAAACAGAGAAAGGGAAATTAAAAAGAGAAGTCCCAGGATAGACAAAAACAAATTAGGGCAAACAAATTACACAGAGTCAACAAATAAACAAGGGAACATCTGTGAATATATTTCTGGGGCTTTCTGAGTCTGGAAAAACAACCTGAGAAATGTTGGTGGATTGTGTAATATTTGATATTTAAAACAGGGCCGTTTTTTTCCCAAGGAGGCTTGATGCTCAGGCGCATGTGGTTGCTCAAATATTTTATATCAACTACAGCTCTCAGCAGTGCATTGTTACTTCATGTAAACATCATCAGACAGAAAGGGTTATGGACTTTACCAGTCCATTGACATGACACAATGAGAAAATGTATTTTACTTCCTAATGGTAATAATATTCTAGCTTTTTCCTCGTAGGTAAACATTTTAATGATTCACATCTGGGGGAAACAGGCTCTCTTGTTTTAAAGGGGGTCTAAATCAAAACAATGAAATTAATTTTCATTACTGCTTTACTTCTTTAAGCATTTTGCCACTTTACATTAATTTTTTATTTTTAGTGAGATTTAATTTACATTTGCTAATTGCAGTACTGTAGCCAGTTGTGTAAAAACATACCTTCATTAAAGGTACTTGAGTCAAAAGGCACGTTGCACATTTTACATTGTACCACTCTGTCTGCCTTGCCCCCTCTTGTGAAATGCACACAGTGTGCCTATTAACAAACTGCTCCTAGGTTCCTGGATTCCCTGCCTCAATAGATGCAGCACACTTGCAGACAAACAGTTGTGCATTGGCACCATTTTAATATTCCAATTTGAGTCAAAGTACAAACACAATTGTATGCAGTTTAATGTTGGCTGCAATCGCGTTAGAAGAAATGCCACCTTATAACAGCTATTACGCATGGGGGCTGCCATGATTGTGCAGCAGAAGGCCGTTAGCATTAGACAGATTGAGAAGGGATGGTCAGGCTGGCCAAAACAGGTTTAGGAACTTCAGGTAATAATTATTTCAAAGGCAGACCAATCAACATGACCTATAGGTAACCTTTAATGCACATTAATATTTTTAAGAGTAGCTTTTAAATGTCAGTATCACTTTAAGAGTAAAAAGTCTATATTGTGGGTAAAAAAAACATTACAAAATTACACTATGCACAATGCATTCTTTAAATGAACTCTTTAATGGAGAATTAAACCCTAAAAATGAATATGGTTAAAAATGCCATATTTTATATATATTGAACTTATAGCAGCAGCCTTAAGTTTCAACTTCTCGATAGCAGCAATGATCCAGGACTTCAAACTTGTCACAGGGAGTCACCATCTTGGAAAGTGTCTGTGACACTCACATGCTCAGTGGGCTCTTAGCAGCTGTTGAGAAGCTAAGCTTAGGGGTCGTATCAAATTATGAAGATGAAAATGAGGTTGGTCTGCAATAAAAGCTGATGCTACAGGGCTGATTATTAAAATCTGATGCTAGCTGCACTGGTTTCTGTGCTGCCATGTAGTAATTATCTGTATTAATTACTAATCAGCCTTATATGGTGACATTTGTATTCTATGTGTACTGTATATTGTGAGTGGGTCCCTAAGCTCAGTAAGTGACAGCAGCACAGAGCATGTGCAGTGAATCAGCAGAAAAGAAGATGGGGAGTTACTGGGGCAACTTTGGAGGCACAGGTCTTTACTGTGAAAGGATTGTGATTGATTTGGGCTGGTAGAGAAGCCCAAAACATAATGTACAACATTTCTAGCTACTTCCTTAGTTAAGCATTAGTTGTCCTTTAAACTACTTATACCAGGCTTTTTGCTTAACAAAAGCCTCACTCTGAGTCAGAGAGTTAGAGGCCCATTTATTAAAGGTCAAATTTTAGTGGTATTAGAACCTTTTGAAACCATGATAAAACTAATTTTCTATAAACCATGAATGCCATGACAGTTATCAAAAGATCCACATATAAAAAGTACCAACAGAAAAAAATGCTGAACGATGTGCTAAAGAATACAAATATCTCTAAAACCGCTAAAAATTCCAGTTTTATGCACACTCAGAGGCCCATTTATGAAAGGTCGAATTTTAGTGGTATTAGAGCTTTTTGAAACCATGATTAAACGCTATCCCTGCCATGAAAGTTATTAAAAGATCTGAATATAAAAGGTATGAATGGAAAAAAATGCTGAACGATTGAAAAAAATAGGAATAACTCTAAAACCTTTAAAAAATGTTTGGACAATTACGTGCGAAAAAAAAATCTGAAAACCCCTTAAATTCTGAATGGTTAAGAAAAAAGGCCCAGTAGGAGTTTTTTGTGTTTTTTACACAATGAATCTCACATTTTATAGTTTTAGAGAGATAAAAAAAACATGGATTTTCAGAGGAAAATACGATTTGTGAAAATAAAAGGAAATCCGTATGTTAGTAAATCAATTCTTTAGCATTGGGAATTCATGCCTTGTGGCTGACTCCAGCAATGGAAGAGTTAATCCTTCCAAAAGTGGTAACCAATCAGCTTTGAGGGGAAGCTATAAATATCGCTTGTTCACCTGATCACACTGCCTGAGTTACAGGTGGTGGAGAGAGTGAGATGTGGATTACTGTTCTACAGACTTTGTATATTGAGACATTTCTAGTTACTGAGTCTGATTCCTGACTCTCCTTTAGTTAATTAGCAAATTGCTGTTTCTGAGTTTTGTCTGTTCCAGGCCTGTATGTGGCTGTATTCAGAATCTCCTGAGCTCAGTGTGTAGCTCCATGCTGCTGCTACTCCACTGCTCTGGCAACTCTTTCTTTTCTTATCTAAGTTTTCCTTACCACCTGTTGTATTTACCTACAATCATTTTATATTTTGTTGCAGATACATCAGAACAATGAGGTCCTTAAGCATTGAAAGCGTTTTGTTTGCCATTCAGTAAACGTTTAGTATGATGTAGAGAGTGATATCATGAGACAATTTGCATTTGTTTTTTATTTTATATTATTTGTGGTTTTTGCGTTAGTTAGCTTTTTATTCAGAAACTCTCCAGTTTCCAGTTTCAGCAATCTGATTGCTAGGGTCCACATTCCCCTAGCAACCATGCATTGAGTTGAATAAGAAACTGGCATATGAATCGGGGAGGGAGAGGGTCTAAATCGAAAGATCAGTAATAAGTAACTAATTACTCTAGTAACCATGCATTGAGTTAAATAAGAAACTGGAATATGAATCGGAGAGGGTCTAATCTAAATCGAAAGATCAGTAATAAGTAGCAATAATAATACATTTCTTGCTTTACAGAGCATTTGTTCTTTTTATATGGGGTCAGTGACCCCCATTTAAAACCTGGAAAGTGTCAGAAGAAGAATAGGGCAAATAATAAAAAACTATTTAAAAAAATGAAGACCAATTGAAAAGTTGCTTAGAATTGGTCATTCTATAACATACTAAATGTTAACTTAAAGGTAAACTACCGCTTTAAGGCAGCTTAATCGCTGCTAGTTGGAGTCCTACAAACTACCTGTTAGATATTTGTATATGCAACCACTTACTTCTTGCTACAGGGACCTTGTGTTCTTAACAGCAAATTTAGGACTAACTGACTATACAAGAAGCGCAAACAAAGAGCAGTCAGATAGGGTCTGTAACATGCTGACTTTCGAGGTGAGCTTTTCAGTCTAAAACTGCTAATATGTCAGAAACCACAAAAAAATATGTAAGTATTAAAAATAAGTTTTTTAATTTTTTTATCTTTTCAGTGGCTAAGTTACAGAGGAAGCAGAGGAGCTGGGTCCCGTGTTACACTGTTTTGAGTCACCCTCGACCAAAGATTTTTTTTGTGTTATGGATGACCCATAATATTGGCCTCTGAAAAAACATTTTATGCCACTAAATTTTGTGACTAGATCCTTTTTTTAATCTTGATGTTAAGCTATATTCCTTAATTGTGAAACAGTGCTGACAGTATTTAAATATGCAAGCACATGCCGCAGTATCGGGCAGGATAGGAGCACCATAATAGAAGGAATTTGTAATATTTAGTAACACTAAAATATTTGTTGTGACCCTTGTGCACTCTGGTCCCTAAAAATTGTGTCCAAATGCAAACTCTAAAATAAATGCAAAAATATATGTGCATATAAACTGTGCTTAGAGATCATGTATAAATAGTGTTTAGTTATGTCACTTATGTTATACAACAGACTAGTCTAACTGTAGCAGAATCATAAAATGAATTCTTCAATTTAAGAACTGTCATCTACATTTCAACCAGAGAAGTTCATCTATATAGGAGCAGAATAACTGAAAGCCCAAAGGCTTATATTAGAGTCCAACAAGGAACCCACAAGAAGCAAAACTACTTTTTTACTGGTTGAAACACAATTAAGAATAATGAAGGATTATTATACAGTATATCTGTAGCATTTTTACAGCAGCACAAAACTAAAACAGGCAAAAATTACAATGTTCTTCTGTTCTGACTACACATATAGTTTTATTCAGTGACTTCAGTTTGGAGTATTTTGGAGTGCCTGTCTGTTATTTATGTTTAAATCCTATTTCCAGAAGTGGACATCCGTATTAGTTTTAGTTGATGCACTGCTGGATCTAAAATAAAAGACAGCAAAATAAAGAAACTGACTCATAGGAATCATAGGCACTTTAACTGAAGTTGCCTAGAATGGGATGATATAAAGAGAACCAAGATTCAAAGTATTAGAGGAAGATAGGAGGATCTAATCTGCATTATTATGATATATTTTTATGATATATTTTTTATTTGTATAGCACAAATAGAGGCACATTTATCAAGGGGTGAATTTCGAATTCATGTGAGTTTTTTTAAAACTCCCTTGAATTCGATATTCAACTTGGGGAAATTTATGAATAAAAATACATTTTTTAAAACTCGGACGACCCGAAAACTTTAATCAAATTCGATCAAACTCGATTCAAGTTCTCAGAAAAAAAAAAAACTGAAATGTCAGGAAGGCTACAAACATCGCAAAATTGATGCCTGGATCTCTCACATTGACGTATACAGTAATTCTGTAGGTGGAAAATAGTCAAATTTGAATTCTTTAAGGGCCAGAGTATGATAAATCTCGAAAAAAAACCTCGAATCTAGTTTAGATAATTCCCTAGTCAAATTTGACAGTTTTATCCATAAAAAAAAAATTGAAAATTCCAATTTGAATTTTCAATTCGACCCTTAATAAATCTGCCCCATAATATTAACAGTACAGAGATTGTTATCCATTCACATTGTTCCCTGTCATAGTCAAATACAAATACCTCTAAAACCTTTCCGACAAATCCTAGCAGGAAAAAATCCATGTCGAAATTGATTTAAAACAGTCCAATGGGATCAGCGCAGCTCACATTGACTTCTATATGACCTTACCAACTTTTACCTGGTGAAGTTTTGTATTAGTGGTTTTTATACTTAATAAATCTGGAATTTTTAGATCTTTTTTTTAAAAAATAGGAAAACCACAATTTTTTGGAGATTTGTGGAAAAAACAAAATTATACTTTTAGTAAATGGGCCCCTTAGTTCATTTTATCAGGCATCCATTGACGCTCCTTTGTGTTTTTTAGATAATGAGTGGAAACTGGTGCACCCAGAGGAAACCCACATGAGAACAGTGAGAACACATAGATTCTGTTTAAATAGCACCATGGTTTTTAGTTTTCTGTATACATGCACATGTATTATAAAAGGTTTAAAAAGTATGGCTACATGGCCTTCAAATGAGGAAAATTAATTAGCATTAGGGGAGGAGACATGCTAAAAAGATGGCAAAATAAAATCTTGCAGGTGAGTGACATGATAGGAGAGATCATCATGGGAGACTGCAGCTTGTACTAAGAGATGCCCATGGAATCTGAGCTACTATTTCCTATACAAAATGAAAGTGAAGTGGAAGACTGTGTGACATTTTGAATTAAACAGAAGCAGGAAAGTGGAAAAAACCAACAAACAGGATATATACGGAACATTTTAGCCCCGCCCCCAAAGGACAATAGGCCATATTTCAAATGCAATAACTTTCAAATGAAACTTCTTTTCGCTGAATTAGCCAGAAAAGCAAATGTTTCTATAAAAAACAAATACTTCCCCTTTAATAGAAATGCTGTCCACCACTGCTTATATTTTAAAATGGCATCAGGCAGGGATATAAAATATTTAATTCAGTTCATTATACTCTGATCTTACCTTTATTAATCACACATAAACATTTCCATACTGACTATAGCTACACTTTATTGAAAGTGAGAGTATCTTATGCTATCCCTGTCAAAGTGTTGTACAATATTAATTTTAAGCTGCCAGTTTGGCTCCTTTCTGAAGAACCAAACTGAGTAGTTTATTTCTGCATTAAGATAATTGTGAATTTCCCCTTCTGCCACAATTATAGAGGATTGGTTATAAGAAGAAAGTATTAGTGAAAACAAAACCATATTTAAGTATTATAATGGATCCATTTTCATACTGAGGCCTATTTATGGGCATCATTCTATACATAAGTGCACCTTTTCCTAATAATAAGCATGTTGTGGCCCGGAAAATCCTATTTCTACACACCCCTAAACTGAGCAATCAAAAAGATATAACAAATAGCCTTTTTTTCTCTCCCACTTCATTTGCGAATCCCGTGAAGTAGTGTGGTACTATCCTGGCTCCCTTACAAGTGTGAGAATATGGACAAATAACTATAAAACCCATTGGCATCGGTTGTTTCACAACTGCCAGCTTCCATCTAGTATGTACCATATGCTTATGACCGAGAAGCAAAATGGAACTGCATTTTATGTGAGAAATAACAATATCTTGCAGTAAATTTGTAAGGATGCAAACCTGCAATAAAGGTGATTTATTTATCAATTGCACTGCAATAAAGCTGACTTTGTTGTTAAACCAACATATCTATTTTATACAACAGAACTTAATAGAAAAACTGTAGATTTGCATTCACAAGACTTAAGGGGGGATTTTTTTTAGCCTTAAAGGGATTCTGTCATTATTTTTTTGATGTTTTTTTTATTTCTAAATTACACTGTTTACACTGCAAATAATTCACTCTACAATATAAAATTTAATTCCTGAACCAGCAAATGTATTTTTTTAAGTTGTAATATTGGTGTGTAGGCAGCCATATCAGGTTATTTTGTCTGGTCATGTGCTTTCAGAAAGAGCCAGCACTTTAGGATGGAACTGCTTTCTGGCAGGCTGTTGTTTCTCCTACTCAATGTAACTGAATGTAAACAGTGGGACCTGGATTTTTCTATTAAGTGCTGTTCTTATATGTACTAGGCAGCTGTTATCTTGTGTTAGGGAGCTGCTATCTCGTTACTTTCCCATTGTTCTTTTGTTAGGCTGCTGGGAGGGGAGGAGGGAGATGATATCACTCCAACTTGCAGCACAGCAGTAAAGAGTGACTGAATTTTATCAGAGCACAAGTCACATGACTTGTGGCAGTTGGGAAACTGACAATATGGCTAGCCCCATGTCAGATTTCAAAATTAAATATAAAAAAATATGTTTGCTCTCTTGAAAAACAGATTTCAGTGCAGGATTCTGCTGGAGCAGCACTATTAACTGATGCATTTGGAAACATTTTTTCCCCCATGACAGAATATCTTTAGTAAGGCTAATGTGTGGGTATCTGTAAAAGCCTATGGTTGTTGTGATTAAAGAGGGCTATAATGTCTCACATAGGTTAATATTAGTATATTGAAAGTCAGTCTTTTAAAATCAATAGGGCCTTTGATAGCCAATATCAGTTATTGCATGGGGGTATAATGGGCTGTGGTTGGCCAACATATTAATAATAGTATTATCATATTATAAATACAGAATTATCTGTATATTAAGATGATTAATATTTAAAAGTTAACCTGCAACTGTTATTGGATAAGAATTTAGTGGAGAGGTTGGTACTTTGTCAATAGGGATATTTAAACTGGAATGATTGCAAGGCAATGCATCGCCAGGGGCAATTCATCCATGAGGCAAGGTGAGGACTAATAGGGAAGAACTTTAACAGGGGGAAATAAATGCATTGTGGGATAAGTGGGTGTGGCCTTTTAATGAACGACAAGTTACTATTTTTGTTTTATCAGATAATGTTTTATAATTCATGCACAATGGTTTAATAGCCAAAGAGTCACTGAGCAACAGGGTGCAGTAGGATTATTAATCATATCCAATTCTGACAGAGGATTGTGGGAGCTGTGGTCATTTTTTAATCAAATGATGCCATTGTACTTGCTTGTCAAGGGGCCTACAGATGCAGCCACTTTGGTTTGTCTGTTTGACACAGAATAACTAAACACAGATATCCCATTTATCTCATTTAACACAGAAAACTGTGTCACAACATCCCATCTAATTAAAGCATTCACCATTGTGAACAATGGAGCTTTGGTATGCTAATGAAAAGGTTAAATGCATTAAATGAGTTAAGATGACTTAAGATAACACAGTTTCTTCAATTACCCCTGAGTCATGACGCATTTAACTCACAAATCCAAGTGGCTTCATCTGTATTTCTTGTACTGTTTAAAACGATAAACGCTGAAAAAAAGGATGTAAAAAGCTGCGTAAAATAAACTGCAAATTTATCAAGCTGTGTGTTTTAGTTTACACTGCCTGAACTCTGCATTTGGCGCCATTACATTATACTTCAAACTTCAACAAATCTGTAAAAGTCAATGGGAAACCTCACGTGAAAAGTCACTCTGAAAAAATGCTTAAAAAAATGCTATGAATGAATGCCATATTTCCCCATAGCATTTTCAAGCAGCTGCTTACTTACGCCGGATTTTTACAAAGAGGTATGCGGTTGCTGAAAGTTAACACACAACTTGACAAAAACAGCAATGCAAGGTGATATGTAGTGTATTTGGTTTCTGTTTTTTTACACAGTATAATAAATAAACAGATGGGAAGCATTTGCCACTCACTTTAAGTACTTCCAAACGCAGAAAAGCAGTGATACATATGGCATACCTTCATTCAAACAAAATAATGATTTCTACACTAAGTACTAATGGGTCAGATGTATCAGTGAGCTTTTATATGGTTACCTTCCCACTGCTGATGGGCTGTTGGGGGAGGAATGGGGGGTGATATAACTCCTATTTGCAGTGACTGAAGTTTATCAGAGCAGGAGTCACATTATTCGGGGCACCTGCAAAGTAACAGCATGTCTAGCCCCATGCCAAATTTGAAAATTAAATATAAAAAAAATCCATTTGAAAACAGATTTCAATGCAGCATTCTGCTGGGGAAGAAAAATGGATACGTTTCTAGTAGATTCTCAGTGGATCACAGGTAGGCCAGGGTCTGAACTTAGATCTATTACACATTTACTGGCTACTACTTATTAGCTGGGTGGCAACAGTGTACTGAACATTCCTGAAAAGTCTGGGCTTCCTACTTTTTGGCAACAGCTTGATAAAGAAATTTTTTTGCTTCACCAAGCGATAATGCTCCCATGTAGAAATTATGGACTTTATAGAAGTGCTTTGCTGAGATGGGAGTGGAAGAACTTAACTGACCTGAACAAAACCCTGACCTCAGCCCAGATGGATACCTGTAACAATGTAACATTTACTTCACTCACATTATTTCCTTTAGGTAACCTCTACATACAGATGTTGTCAAGTGATCCAAATGATAGGCCTACGTTGCAGCTATCCCGTGTGTCAGCTGCTCAGTTGTATTGTTGACTCTGCTAGACTAATAAAAGATAATAAGTGATTGGTTACGTACTACACCATTGCAAAACTGCCACATAATTGTGAATGCTCTTGAATATTATATTCCATTCAATTCCAACACATACATTGTTTAGATTGGAAGCAATTGTATTATTACATTTGAAGCTAAACTATAAAATTATATTAGTTATACCATATATATTGATATTGCAAATACTAAGCTTTGCTTCTGAAAAATGTACAGGGCTCAAGTCATTCCCTATTTTGCAATGAATGCTGCATGCCACAACCCTGTGAATGCTATGTATATATTTGACAGAAAATCCAGAGAATAGGAAAGATAATAAAAATTATAAATATATGAGGCAGCAACCTTAACTGTTGAAACTGCAATCTAAAGCAACTGCTCCAAACAAGTCCAAGGGCAGAGGTTGTGAATATTATTCATGGACCATCTGTTATACAATTCCTGGATCCCTTTTCAGCTAATCGAGACACTTGAAAATGTAATCCTGGCATTTCCTTTTGAATCTGCTAACAGACAGCAACAATGCCAGATATGTGTAGCAAACAATGGATGCTTGTAATGAAGTGAAATGGGGATATGGATTGCTTCATTTTTGGAACAGACACCAAGGAAAAAAGTTCATGGTTGTGATATGAACTCAAGGGATTCCCATATCCCGGTTGTGCCATGTGGCCAAACAGGCAGACATCTGCAAGCTCTGCTAGGCTTTCAAGAACTCAGCCAACCCACAAGAGGCTTCATTTAACCAGGATCAAGTGGTGAATAAAAGGACCACAAAAAAGCTAATTATATTCTAATGTCCCATGAAGGGAAGCAAAGCTATGAAAGGCCATACACAGAAATAATGACACATGAAAAGCTATTCTTTTGATTATTCTTTAGTTTTACTTTTGATACTAACCTTGATAACTGATTGCACAAGATAAATGAAGGGTTGATTTCTAGAGCTGCATCTACATTATGTATTGCCGGCCCTTATAGAACCTTTATAGAGTCCTGCTTTAGAATTTGATATTGCCATCTAGCATTTAATTGCAGAAAGGGTAGCAAATTATTTGGTTTGCCTTCTTCATACACTAGCAGGAAGAAGCTTATGGGGAGTAGGGAGCATGTCATGGAAACCTTTTAATTAATAAGAATGTATTTAGCTTTTGTAAGGAAATTGATCACAGCAACTGAAATTATGACAACCTATACAATAGATGAGGATGGCTACTTGCTAAAAAATAGTTCAGAGGGGATGAGATTGGTGTAGGGGCGTTTAAACCTTTTGGCTACACTCCTCCTGTTGTATATTACCCTAGTACTGTTCTATAAATATACAAGAAAATGAAAGAGCTTTTCCTACAAAATCTCAACCCATTGGCCTTCAGCCTGCCCCCCTTGACTGTTGGCTTGACGGTGTTAGAACTAACCAATTGCACAGGCTTCTATACTAGGCAATGCTAACATTTTACTGGAGTAATCTCAGTTCCAGTATAAAACCAAAATAAAGTTCACCCTTTTACCCAGATTATCTGACATCTAGTTGGTGCAAAGGAAGGCAAAAAACTCTCTCTGAAAGGTGTGAAATATTATTTTCTCCAAAATACCAGTCAGCCCAGCACCTACATAATTCTTCTACTCTAAAGAGCAGATTTATTCAAGTGTAAAATTAGAGATCACCACAGTAAAATTCCACCATGCTGCATTCATACCTATGGGATTTTGGTGAGCTCTAATTTCACAGTTTGATAAATCTGCCCCTAAGTATTAATGAGAGTTGACTTGTTTTTTCTTAGTTGGTAAAATCTTGGAAAAACGTTGAATCAAATGCGCTATTAGTTCTATTTGAATAATTCGACTTCGATCGAAAACAAAACTAACCGATTCAATTGAAAACAGACCTATTCGACCCATGATAAATCTGCCCCTAAACTGTTATATTTATTATTTGTAACGACATGAAACAAATGGATCCATCGAAAAGCTGGGTGAGGGCAATATAGCAGTCAATGGGAGCTGTCAATTGCAATTTGCAAAATCTTTCTTTGCTTTGAGCATTTAGAGGTTTTCAGGGTTTTTTTTGTTTGCAAACGCACAAAAATTCTTACAAAAACAAGGATTTTAAAGTTTTCATATTCTAATTCGGATTTGTTATTCATCAGTGCTTTTTTATTCTAATCTTTCAATAAATACGTAGACATTCATGCTTCTATAAAATGTTAGTTTAGTTGAGGTTGAAAAAACCTCTAAGGGGCAAATTTATCAAGGATCGAATTTAGAGTTCATGGGAGTTTGTAAAAGTTTTAGATTAGTTCTTAAATTCTTAAAGGGACAGTACATGATAAATTTTGAAAATCGAATTCAAATTTTTTAAAAAAATCAAATCGAATTTTAACTATTCCCTAGTCGAATTCCACTAAAAAAACTTGAAAATTAGAATTTCAAAATTCAAATTTTAACTTCGACCCTTGTTGCCCTTGTTTTATTGCAAAAATCTTTCATTTATGGGTTGATGTCGTACAAACGTTTGTTTTTTCTAATTTGTTTTCGGATCGCTCAGCATCTATTTCTGTTCATGCTTTTTATAATCAGATCTTTTAATAGCTTTCATGGTATTCGTCGTTTTAGAGTTTAATTGTGGCTTGAAAAAGCTTTAATACCACTAAAATTTGACTTTTAATAAATGGGTCTCCCCATGTAACTCTCAAGAGGCTGGTATATTTTAGCTTGGATCTTTAGGAGTACTGTATTAGCTATAGATGTATATGTATAAAATAAAATGTCATTTACAAATGAAACACATAATGAAACACATAATTACACAAACCTACCCTACTTATAGTATATGCACATGCACATGCTGACAAGGCATATTAAAGGTAGTCGTACATCAGCTGCTAAATACTTTCAGATAAAATAGTAGAGCAATATATTTTTAAATACACTTCCTTATTGCCTTTTCTTTCATACATCCCTATTCCAATGTAATGAGTTCTGTTATGGTTACTTGCCTGCTACAGGGAAGAGTTCTTAAAATCCAATTTACTTTCAATGAATTTCAATTGTGTAAAACCACAGTTACAATGGATACACCTGTGATTATACTTAATAATCACTATGCAGCATACTTTATTTTTATGGATATATAACTTTAGCTATATCTGTCAAACAGGAAATGCAAAGTGATCCTAATTTACAGTGGTTTTAAGACACAAATGTCACACTTGTTAACCACTTAATGTAGTGTACTGTAGCTTCTTTTGCACTGTTCATTTACTACAAATCAGATTTTATAGTATTGCATCTGAGTTTAATACATATTATACAGATGTTTCTGCACTGGAAATAGAACATTTTTAATTTTTATACCTTCCAAAAGTTGTTACCTTCTTAAAGGAAATAGGATTTAGTGAACAAAAATAGAATTCAGCAAGGCTAGATGGTTGTACTTATATTTTTGCAAAACACAAAGTGGGATCAACTAGATACCCATAATATGGCAGCTGATTAGTATTGTATAAGGTTTTTATTAGGGATGCAACGAATCCACTATTTTGGATTCGGCCGAGCCCCCGAATCCTTCGCAAAAGATTCAACTGAATCCTAATTTGCATATGAAGATTAGCGGTGGGAAGGGGAAAACATTTTTTACTTCCTTGTTTTGTGACAAAAAGTCACATGATTTCCCTTCCCGGCCCCTAATTTGCATATGCAAATTAGGATTCGGATTCAGTTTGGCCGTGCCGAAGGATTCTGCCGAATACGAATCCTGTTGAAAAACCAACATCTATATTTTTAACCCTGGAAATCAAGTAATGGTATCAAGTAATCTATCTTAAACACTGATTACTCAGGACTTTGATTGTATTTACCAACACATGGAAAATTATAACTAGTGGCAGTAAATAAGTTAGAACACATTTAAGAAGCAAACATATATTTTAAAGGTTACGTTTTTTGCACCGTGTTAGCCCGTTGAGAAAGTTATAGGGAAGAGCTTTTGATATGAAACATAAAAAAAGTGGTGTAAAGGTGATCCCTTTATTGGCTAACCAAGATGATAATCACAGCAAGCTTTCAGAACATTGCAATCAGCTTTGAAGAAGGAACTGCAATGTTCTGAAAGCTTGCTGTGATTATCATCTTGGTTAGCCAATAAAGGGATCACCTTTACACCACTTTTGTTATGACTATGAAGATTTTCATTCATCCAGGTCATAGTATATCTAGTATAGGTCAATCTAAAAACAACTGGACTTGCTGAGTAATCAATGAAGATGTTTCACTACTCATCCGAGCAGCTTCTTCAGTTCAACTGACTGGTGTGGGAAGTTCTCGGCATATAAACTCTTCCACTAATCCATTTACAATGGCACATTGTAACTCTACAAAGAGGTGACATCTGAAGAAACTCACAGAGGTGTTGATTCTGTGTAGTTGTGATAGGATTATCCAATGTGTCATGCAACTCCTAGATACAGGTGTTACTTGTGAGAGTTGCATGAATGGATGTGTGAAGTGTTCTGAATCCGCCGGGGTACAGATGTTAGAACAGCATTGTATGTAGCAGACAGGTGGTGTCGAAGGCCCCCACCTCTGTTCAGAGATGGTCTCTCCACCTTGACATGAATCGCTTCTTTCACGCCTCGTTCAAACCAGCGGTCTTCTTTATCCAAGATTTGGACCTTGCTGTCTTCAAAGGAGTGTCCCTTGTCTTTTAAGTGTAGAAAGACAGCTGAGTTTTGCCCTGTAGAGTTCTCCCTCCTGTGCTGAGCCATTCGCTTGGAGAGCAGTTGTTTTGTCTCCCCGATGTATAGATCTGTGCACTCCTTGCTACACTGGACTCCGTATACCACATTGCTTTGTTTTTCTTTTGGGGTTTGATCCTTTGGGTGTACCAGTTTTTGTCTCAGTGTGTTGCTAGGTTTGAAAAACACAGGGACATGGTGTTTGTTGAAAATCCTCCTGAGTTTCTCTGACACTCCAGCTACATATGGGATGACTATGTTTCGCCTACTATGTGTCTCCGGGCGGTTATTTCCATTGGTGTTCCTGTTGGGCTTGGTTGCTGCTGTTTTGACAAAGGCCCAGTCTGGGTAGCCACACGCTTTCAAAGCTCCTCTGAGATGTTTTTGCTCTTTGTCTTTGGACTCTGTATCAGTTGCCACACATTCCACCCGGTGGTGCAGGGTTCGAATGACACCCAGTTTGTGTTCCAGTGGATGGTGGGAATCAAACAACAAATATTGATCCGTATGAGTGGGTTTCCTGTATACTTCCGTCTTCAAGCTACCCCCCTCTTGGATACATATCAAACAGTCCAAAAAAGCAAGTTTGTTCTCATGGACATCTTCCCTTGTGAACTTGATGTTATTGTCCACTGAGTTAATGTGTTCTGTGAAGGCCGCTACTTCATTGGATCTGATTTTAACCCAAGTATCATCCACATACCTGAACCAGTGAGTCGGTGTAGTTCCCTGGAAAGTAAGTAAGGCCCTCCTTTCCACTTCCTCCATGTACAAGTTTGCTACAATGGGAGAGACTGGAGAACCCATTGCACAGCCATGTTTCTGTCTATAAAAAAGGTTCTTGTACTTGAAGTATGTGGTGTTAAGGCACAAATCTAGCAACAAACAAACTTGGTTGGGACTGAGCTTCGTTCTGCTGCTGAGGGTGTTATCATGTTGCAGTCGATTTCTTACAGTTTCAATCGCCTCTGTAGTAGGTATACATGTGAACAAAGAAGTGACATCATATGATACCATTGTTTCTTCTGCCTCTAGTGTAATGCCGTGAATCTTGGTTACAAACTCTTTGGCATTCTGGATATGATGCACTGTATTGCCTACCAACGGGGCTAAGATGTTAGCCAAGAATTTTGCAATGCTGTATGTCACTGAATTTATGCTGCTGACAATGGGTCTTAGTGGGGCAAAAAACAAAAACTGGTACACCCAAAGGATCAAACACCAAAAGAAAAACAAAGCAATGTGGTATACGGAGTCCAGTGTAGCGAGGAGTGCACAGATCTATACATCGGGGAGACAAAACAACTGCTCTCCAAGCGAATGGCTCAGCACAGGAGGGAGAACTCTACAGGGCAAAACTCAGCTGTCTTTCTACACTTAAAAGACAAGGGACACTCCTTTGAAGACAGCAAGGTCCAAATCTTGGATAAAGAAGACCGCTGGTTTGAACGAGGCGTGAAAGAGGCGATTCATGTCAAGGTGGAGAGACCATCTCTGAACAGAGGTGGGGGCCTTCGACACCATCTGTCTGCTACATACAATGCTGTTCTAACATCTGTACCCCGGGGGATTCAGAACACTTCACACATCCATTCATGCAACTCTCACAAGTAACACCTGTATCTAGGAGTTGCATGACACATTGGATAATCCTATCACAACTACACAGAATCAACACCTCTGTGAGTTTCTTCAGATGTCACCTCTTTGAAGAGTTACAATGTGCCATTGTAAATGGATTAGTGGAAGAGTTTATATGCCGAGAACTTCCTACACCAGTCAGTTGAACTGAAGAAGCTGCTTGGATGAGTAGTGAAACGTCTTCATTGATTACTCAGCAAGTCCAGTTGTTTTTAGATTGACCTATACTAGATACACTTTTGTTATGTTTCATATGAAAAGCTCTTCCCTATATATTTTAAAGAAATCTATTCCAGCAAACAATATGCCAACATCAGAAACCAAGACTTACTTGTACTTAATTGTATTTTGTCCTTTTGGCTTGAGACAACTGTTGATTATTACACAAAGAACAATTGTTTGGGACTACAAGGGGGCCCGGAAAGTGGCTGTTATATGCACCTTCCTCCATATAAAAAATCCTGCGTAACGTAAAGAGCACAATGTCAGGGGGCACAGGCCAACCCGGTCCTGCAATAAGGCAGGTGGTAAAGAAAGGGAGGTTTTAATTAATTCTGATGTTTCAAGTTCACAAGTAAGATGCTCACAGAGAAAGATAAGATAATTACAATTTATTCACAAGCAGACACAACTCTATAGTTTTCTTACAATCATGTTCTGGGGGATTATCTTCAGCCCACACACACTACTTACTTAAAGCTGATAACATTGTTGCAGCGGCTTGCCACTCATCTGAGTAAGGAACTGATATAATGAAATAAAGTCTGATTACATCTATCTTCTTTGACATTAATTTATGAATTTATATATGGAATCAAATAGCAATGTAGAGTGGCAAAGAAACCATGACCATTTGGCAGTCAGTGTATTGCTATACAGTATTTACATATTATTATTTATGTAGCACTACTTGTGTATGCAGATCTGTACATTAAAATAGATTTTTCTTTCGCCTTTCAAGCATCGTGGTAACTGGTAACATTGAGGTTAGTGAGGTGCACTAAAGAGTTATACCTAATATCAGGTTTTCCAGATATATCACAAGGCAGATTTTCCTTTGCCATAATAATCAGTCAATAGAAAACAGGACCTCGGGCTCACTTAAGTCATGCTGACACTAAAAAACTACTTTTTAAAATATGAATGTACATTAAGGGGCAGATTTATCAAAGGTCAAGGTAAATTTTCCAATTTAAAAAATTCGAATTTCGAGTTATTTTTTGTGTACTTTGATTAGGGAATAGTGCAAATAGTCCATTCGAATTTGAAAAAAAATTGAAAATTCGAATATTGAAATTTACTATGTACCGTCTCTTTAAAAATTTGACTTTTGCCAGTCGTCATCTAAAACCTGCAGAATTGCTGTTTTAGCCTATGGGGGACCTCCTAGAACCCATTTGGAGTCAAATGGTGGACTTTGAAAAATCTAAGTTTTCTTTGGAAAAAAACGTTGATTTGAATTCGATCAAATTCGCTATTACATCGATTCTTATGATTCTAATTCGGCAGAATATGGACCTATTCAATTGAAAACGGACCTATTCAGTCAAAAAACCTCTTTGATTTCATTTTGGTTGGTCTTTTTGAATTAAAAATGTCAAAGTTTTTCAAATTCAAAATTTGTCCCTTGATAAATCTGCCCCCAAAAGTCACCAATAGGTCATGTTGATCGTTCTTTGCTGAGAGGTTTGTTTTTGTAAGTAATTGTTAGTTGAAGTTTCTAAACCTGACTGTTTTGCCAACCTGACCTGACCATCTCAGCCTGTTATAGTTATAGTCTAATGCTAACGGACTCCTGCTGCAGAAATATGGCAGCCCCCTCATACAGGAACATGGGGGATCAGACAAGTAATGTAAAAGCATTGTGCACATACTTTATGGTAAAGTTATAAGTAACTTTCAAAGGCAATATTATGATAGATGTAAAAAAGAGTTTAATTTCTGGTGTCAGTATCTCTTTAATCAACGTGTGAAGGCCTATTTATCAATAGTCTCATTTTAGTCGTTTTAGAGGCTAAACACACTTTCTCTAAAACAAGAATTCCACAAAATGTATTAAAAGATCAAAATAAAAAAGTATGAACAGAAAATAACGCTGAATGATCTGGAAAAAAATTGGAATTAATCTAAAATCTCTACAAATCGAGTTTTCAAACAATTCCTAGCAAAAAAAAAACCCTTGAAGACCTCTTAAAGAAAACCATAATACCACGACAACTTTTACATGACAAATTTTTTCGTGGTTTTTTCATTTAATTAATCTCAAATTGTTAGAGAACAGGAAAACCACAAATTTCGTGAAAAAAAAGAAATTCAATTGACATTAAATCGACTCCCTTAGCCTCTAGAACACAGAATCATAAAGCATTCTAATGCTTTTGTCACAATTAATATTTCTACCCATGACTTTTATTGGATTCAATGGGAAACATACAGAAGTGAAATTGGGAGCACATTTTCAGTGGACTTCACTACATGCAATATTAGCCAAAAGGCAAAGAGTTTTGCAAATTTCGTCTGGTGGCTTAGTATGTTTTCCAGAGCTGAATAGCAGCTGGGGTTTCATAAAACTGATCTGTGGGCAAGAAAAATGTTCCTGTGATATTAATTTGAGGGTTCAATGGGTTTGTGGATAAGATATAACTACAAGAAAAGGAGAGGTAAAAAGGCCATGAAGTATGATACCCCAATTCAAGCCCCCTTTGACTCCATGGTAGACTGCAAACACAAACTGGGTATGTCGGCTATATCTGGCCAGATACAGTTAGATTTTTTGGTTAGTTTCAGACATATTTAGGCGGAGTTTTCGTAGCGACATTTCTATAGAATGGAGTTTTCAGAGCATCAATTGTACAGTACAAATTGACACTGGATTTTGTTGTGACGTTTTGTCTCTGATTTTTTCAAGAAAAATTATTGATAAATTAGTTCAATTCGTGGAAGGGAGTATGGTTGGCTTTGTTTTCAGAATTTTTTTTTAGATACATTTGAGTTTAAGTAAATCAGTTCCTTAGAGTTTATGAGTTTAGTCATGGTTTCAAAAACTACTATAACCATAAAAATTAGACTGTTGATAAATAGGTCTCCATGTTTTAGGGGCAGATTTATCAAAATGTGAGTTTAAAGCTTAATAAACAAAACCTCACCCATGTTCTATTCATTCCTATGGGTATTTAACAAATGGTGAGTTCTAACTTTCACCCATTGATAAATATGGTTCTAAAAATCTCATAGGAACAAATAGAACATGGGTGAGTTTTGATTTATCAAGTTTTCAACTCACGTTTTAATAAATATGCCCCTCTAAGTATGGACTACTTTCTATTCATTCCAATGATTTTTAGAAGTATATTGATCAAATGGTGAACTCTGATTTTCACCCAGCAATAAATACACTTCTAAAAACACCATAGAAATGAATAGAAAGTGAGTTTTTCTGTGGTGAGCTCTAATTTCAAATGGACCCAATACGGGCCCATTTATCAAAGGTTGAATTTCAAATTCATGTAAATTGTTAAAAAATTTACTCACAATTCAACTGGGAGGTTATTTAAAAAAAATTTGAAATTTGTCTGATATTTGATCAAATGGTTCCAACCCGGAAATAGAGTTTGTGTCCGAAAAAAAATGTCAGGGCTATCAACATCTCTAAATGGCTCAACAGATCTCTGCCATTGACTTGTATATTAACTCAGAGGGTTTTAGGTGGCAAATATTCAATTTAGGACTGTTTCCGTGGTCGAGGTTTGATGAACCTCACATTCAAATTTACATATATATATATATATATATATATATATATATATATATATATATATATATATATATAGTGATAGAATGCTGATGCACACCAGGATTTTCTTTTCAAAGTTACTTTATTTAATCAACGTTTCGGTCCACGTCTGGGACCTTCATCAAGATACATTTTAGTACAAATGAACACATTATATAGAGACTCACCCATCTGTGACCCATCACCAGACCACACCCACTTCCAATTACATGTATTAACCCATGTGTGCACTCGTTATTCAGTTAACATGTTGTGTTTCATTTAAGGGCGTGACCTGTGAATCAAACATATATTGTTTCAATTTATAACTTTAAAAACATGTTAAAATTCATACAGTGATACATACTAATAAACTTGATACCACCCTTGTGGTGTTTAAATATACAAATATATAAATATATAAATATGAATATAAACATGAATACAATTGTGTAAAAAAGTTTAAAACTTAAAATCAATATAAATGTTGAGGATTTTTCTGAGAAGCGGCTGTTAGCAAATATGTGATATTAACAAGGAACCTACATAGTTTATGTTTCTAAAAAAGGTACAAAGGAACAATATTCATTCAAACCACGGGGGGCTAAAGTGTCAAGTGTTCTGATCCAAAAAACTTCCTTTTGTAACAATAATCGATCCCAATCCCCTCCTCTATTTGGCTCTGGGACTAAATCTATCCCAATAAACCTTAGGGTTGGGAGTCTATGACCTTCCCTTAAAAAATGCTGTGGAAGGGGTTGATCTGCTTCTCCTGTTTCAAATGCTTTTTTGATGGATGATCTATGATTTCCCATTCTTATACGAAGTGTATTTTGGGTTTTACCCACGTACATTAATCCGCACGGGCATAATATAATATAAATTACATGGGTAGATGTGCAAGTTATCCGATGTCTGATATTAATTGTTTTCCCTGAATGGGGGTGTTTAAATGTATCACCAGGTATCATAGATCTACACGTAATACAACCTGCACATTTATGACAACCTTTTTTGAGTTTGCTTAAAATATCTCTTTTTTGTTCATAGCAGTTAACTGGATCAGTCTGCATTAGTAGATCTCTCAGATTTGGCCCACGTTTGTAACCCCACATGGGCATTTGTGTCAGTGTTTTAGATAACTTTTTATCGCTTTGTAATATCGGCCATTGGCTATCAACAATGTCCTTCACTTTTGGTGAACCTGTGGTGTATTGCGATGTTACAATAAAGCGATTTTGTTTATTAGGGGTGGTTTTTATTACCTCCTGTTGTGACATGTGTGTACGTGCCTTTTTCAATGACGTGTTAAGTACATGTGGCTTGTACCCTCTCTGTACAAAACGATTAAATGTTTCCCGTATTTGTATCTCGCAAGTGTCATCTTCCGAGTTATTGCGTATAGTGCGCAAAAACTGTGAAAAAGGCACTGCTTTTTTTGAACTTGGTGAGTGAAAGCTTGTAGAATAAAGCAAAGTATTTCGATCTGTGGTTTTTCTATACAGCTTATAACCCAACTTGTTGTTCTGTTTAAAGATTTCAACATCCAGAAACTGGATTTTTTGCTCATCGTGTGTTAATGTAAATTTGACTGTAGAATTTAAATTATTTAGACTTTCCACCATGTTTATTAAGTCTGTTTTTTCTCCTTGCCAAATAATTAGCACATCATCGATGTACCGATACCCCCGAATCGCCGGAACTATCAATGGTGCTCACAGCTCTACCACGTGGTTTTCTCCATTTTGGAACGCCTCCACGCCAGCCCCCAGTGCCTCCGCCGCCTCCAAGCCAGCGGGACACGCGGTGCTGCGAATAGTCATCCTCCACTTTGCGCAGTTTATCCCTCTTGAAGCGCAGTAAGTCCATCCTAAAGGTTTCCACGTTACTTTTCAATTTTTGATATAATTCTGTGAATGCTGCGTCATTTATTAGAGGCTGATGTGCTGTTTCCAGCGACGCTAGTTCCTTTCTCACTTTAGCTAATTCAGAGCCTACTTCTTCAATAACTAAAACCATGAGGTCTAGTGAGCATCTGTTAAGTACTCCAATCCATTTTCTGCAGAAATCAGGATTTTGGCGTCCAATTGTGGGAACATTTTTAATGCGGAAGCCTCTTGGGATTTTTTTGGATCTGAAATAATCCGATAGAAACAATCCATGTAAATCCAGATCCACTTCACGTTTCTTTAGATGTAACAACTTGTTGTAGATATCCTTGGGGTTATCAACCACCGGTTCATCTGTGTGTGTATTATGCCATAATACTCTCTCAATTTCAGATTCAGTTATATGCCAAGTTTCTGCAAACTGAAGGTTCTGGCCACTTCTCTCGACAAAATCATCCATGACTCAAGGTCCAATGGTAAGAACGATCTCCAAAAAGTTATTTTTTTGTGGTGCTTTTAGCAAAAAAATATGTATATATGTAAAGGCTTGAGCACACACTTAAAAAAAAACTTCACCTGGGTGCAAAACAGAATGACTTATATAGTGATAGAATGCTGATGCACACCAGGATTTTCTTTTCAAAGTTACTTTATTTAATCGATGTTTCGGTCCACGTCTGGGACCTTTATCAAGATACATTTTAGTACAAATGAACACATTATATAGAGACTCACCCATCTGTGACCCATCACCAGACCACACCCACTTCCAATTACATGTATTAACCCATGTGTGCACTCGTTATTCAGTTAACATGTTGTGTTCCATTTAAGGGCGTGACCTGTGAATCAAACATATATTGTTTCAATTTATTTATTATTTACAAAATACTGTACAATCATTACCTTTCTATCTAAAAGATACCCAACATTTGTTACAAATTTTGACTGACTTAACTCTACCAGAGGGACCCATCATATTGGCAAGTATAGACGTTTGTAGTTTGTACACTATCATTCCCCATGAGGAAGGGATTGATTCAGTAAGATGGGCACTACAAAATTCAGCCGACTATGATGGTCCCCCTATAGAATTTATCTGTCAACTCCTGGAAATAACATTAAAATATAATTATTTCCGTTTTGAGAAACAATTCTATGTACAAAGGGAAGGTACGTCAATGGGAGCTCCAATGGCGCCTGCCTATGCAAATTGCTTTATGGCCCAATATGAGCAAACAAACATCATACCTGCCTTTAAGGACTCCCTTTTTCTATACCTGCGGTACATCGATGATGTGCTAATTGTTTGGCAAGGAGAAAAAACAGACTTAATAAACATGGTGGAAAGTCTAAATAATTTAAATTCTACAGTCAAATTTACATTAACACACGATGAGCAAAAAATCCAGTTTCTGGATGTTGAAATCTTTAAACAGAACAACAAGTTGGGTTATAAGCTGTATAGAAAAACCACAGATCGAAATACTTTGCTTTATTCTACAAGCTTTCACCCACCAAGCTCAAAAAAAGCAGTGCCTTTTTCACAGTTTTTGCGCACTATACGCAATAACTCGGAAGATGACACTTGCGAGATACAAATACGGGAAACATTTAATCGTTTTGTACAGAGAGGGTACAAGCCACATGTACTTAACACGTCATTGAAAAAGGCACGTACACACATGTCACAACAGGAGGTGATAAAAACCACCCCTAATAAACAAAATCGCTTTATTGTAATATCGCAATACACCACAGGTTCACCAAAAGTGAAGGACATTGTTGATAGCCAATGGCCGATATTACAAAGCGATAAAAAGTTATCTAAAACACTGACACAAATGCCCATGTGGGGTTACAAACGGGGGCCAAATCTGAGAGATCTACTAATGCAGACTGATCCAGTTAACTGCTATGAACAAAAAAGAGATATTTTAAGCAAACTCAAAAAAGGTTGTCATAAATGTGCAGGTTGTATTACGTGTAGATCTATGATACCTGGTGATACATTTAAACACCCCCATTCAGGGAAAACAATTAATATCAGACATCGGATAACTTGCACATCTACCCATGTAATTTATATTATATTATGGCCGTGCGGATTAATGTACGTGGGTAAAACCCAAAATACACTTCGTATAAGAATGGGAAATCATAGATCATCCATCAAAAAAGCATTTGAAACAGGAGAAGCAGATCAACCCCTTCCACAGCATTTTTTAAGGGAAGGTCATAGACTCCCAACCCTAAGGTTTATGGGGATAGATTTAGTCCCAGAGCCAAATAGAGGAGGGGATTGGGATCGATTATTGTTACAAAAGGAAGTTTTTTGGATCAGAACACTTGACACTTTAGCCCCCCGTGGTTTGAATGAATATTGTTCCTTTGTACCTTTTTTAGAAACATAAACTATGTAGGTTCCTTGTTAATATCACATATTTGCTAACAGCCGCTTCTCAGAAAAATCCTCGACATTTACAGTATATTGATTTTAAGTTTTAAACTTTTTTACACAATTGTATTCATGTTTATATTCATATTTATATATTTATATATTTGTATATTTAAACACCACAAGGGTGGTATCAAGTTTATTAGTATGTATCACTGTATGAATTTTAACATGTTTTTAAAGTTATAAATTGAAACAATATATGTTTGATTCACAGGTCACGCCCTTAAATGGAACACAACATGTTAACTGAATAACGAGTGCACACATGGGTTAATACATGTAATTGGAAGTGGGTGTGGTCTGGTGATGGGTCACAGATGGGTGAGTCTCTATATAATGTGTTCATTTGTACTAAAATGTATCTTGATAAAGATCCCAGACGTGGACCGAAACGTTGATTAAATAAAGTAACTTTGAAAAGAAAATCCTGGTGTGCATCAGCATTCTATCACTATATAAGTCATTCTGTTTTGCACCCAGGTGAAGTTTTTTTCTAAGTCTGTGCTCAAGCCTTTACATATATATATATATATATATATATATATATATATATATATTAAAATTCATATCTGTGAATTTTGAAACTCAAAAATTCGAATTTGAATTTACTATTGGACTCTTGATAAATTTGCCCCTAAGGGGGTTATTAACTAAACTCTGAATGCAAATACACAAAAAAATTATGATAAAATCAGATAAAATCTGACTTCTAAGAAATCTGGAATTTTTCAGAATTTATTAAACCCTGAGGATGGAAAAGCCTGAATCTGAAAATCTGGCATCTCAGACCTGTCAAGGTTGCATACAAGTCAATGGAAGAAGTCCCAATGATTTGTTGATGTGTGCAAGCTTTTGTGCAATATCTCGAAGTTTTTCGGAGTTTTCAGGTGAAAATTCAGTAAATTGTGAAAATTCGTGAAAATCGGATGAAAAAATTTTGAAAATCGGATTTTTTTTCCCGCAAAGCAAATTTTCTGGAAAATGTAATAATAAATAAGCGTAAAAAACATGAGCAGATTTGTTCTGCGTTTTTAGCAGAAAATATTGAAGTAAATTCGGACTTTGATAAATAACCCCTTAGTGTTTTATTTCTACTTCAACCTTACAAATTCACAAATTCAAATTTTTTCATGAATAGGCCTAATTTGCACTTGATTTTTTAGATCACTCTGAAACTTTGGCATATGCTTTTTTGTCCAGCACTCAGGTATTTCTCATGTGATGCCTTAATAAATGAACCTTAGAAGGCATATTATCGTTCCTATCTCTTTCGGTGTTTGTATTGTAACAAAGCCATTTAAATATAAACATTACATTCTGAGTCAGTACCCTATCTGCATGATATGCCTAATACTGTTAAAATATGCCAGGAAAGGCTACACTACTTCATATATAGAGTCACAAAAGAGATATTATCATACAAACTGACTTCTTAATTGAGCATTTAAAAGATTGTCATCTCACTATTATTTTCTTAATCAAAGCATGCTTAGTACAGAATGTTTAATGAGCAAAATTAAGCTAGATTTTCAGAATAGTAAATGATAGGATTTAATATGGAATGTACTCTTCCTCTAAGCATCTCAGCACTACCCTTGCTGGTTTTGTCTGGAAGCAGCAGAGAGAGTTTTTTTTTACCCTTGGACATGGATTAGGATAATTAAAAACTCATGATCAAGTGACCTCCAGTTAGTAAAGTTCATTCTGTGCAGAAATACAACAGATGGTTCTGCCAATTAAAATGTGGAGCTGAGCAGTTATAGGCTTTATGTGTGTGAGCTGTGTTCAAGTGCTCTTCCTGGTAATGGAACAACTGTGCTGGCTTGGTCACAGCCACAATGCCATTTCATGTGCTGAAAACTAACACAAACAAGACTGAACGAATTGTTTTATTTTATAAACATAAAAGGCACCAATGTCAAACAGAAACACTAGGAAGAAAATGACTTGGAATTTGAATGTATACATGATTAATGTACTGTAACTGATACCGGGGAAATCAAGGTACTAAATATGATTATTATTTAGCTGACTGAAGTTGGTCTGGGGCTAAGCAAACATCCTAATTGTCCTTCTAAAAATTGTACCTGACTAACCTGAGCTAGAAGTAGGATTATGAGTATTTATTACAATAGTCGTTATCACAAAATTTCAAACTGCCTACAACATCCATTACACACTTTAGGGGTCATTTACTAGAATGCTCCTCTAAGTGCTCATGCAAAAACTACTTTTGCCCAGGATCTGACTGCGCTCAGCACATCCCGCCAGAAAATTTCTTTGGCGTGCCGTGTAGAGCACATTTTCTGGAGGCACAGCACAGCCCTGCTTATTTGACTCTTTTTTTAATTTTCATTCAGGACAGATCTATAATAACCAATATAATAAACCTGTATATCCATATAAGGGATGCATCGAATTTACTATTTGGGATTTGGCTGAATATCAAATGAAAACGGAATCCTAATTTGCATGTGCAAATTAGTGGCAGGTAAGGAAAAAGTGGAAAAAATGTTTCCTTCTTTGTTTTGTGATGAAAACTCACATTATTTCCCTTCCTGCCCTCAATTTGCATATGCAAATTAGGATTCGGTTTTGGTTCGACCAGGCACATGGATTTGTCTGATGGATGGATTGTCAGAATCCTGCTGAAAAAGGCAGAATTTTATCTTATTTATCAGTAAAATAACTTGGGTCAGGAAACACTTGATAAAATTGAGCGAAAACACGATTTTTTTGGGTTATTGCCCGAATACCATATACTTTTCGGATTATCGCCTAAACCCAGCGCAGATCATGATATCTTCAAAAAGGACCTCTCCTATTCACTTGTACATGACAGGTTTGAGATGGCGGATTTTTGGATTCTGACTTTTTGAAGCTTCAGGGTATAATAAATCTAGAATAATTTGAGTTTTTTCCCTCTAAAAATGTTTAGGTTTAGTAAATAACCCCATTAATGTAAATTACTTTTTTCCTGTGATTTTATTTAACAAGAAAAAGATGCTCCCACCAAAATTGCATTGTTCTATTTTCTATTTCTCTTTTCTATGAAGCTGTAAAATCCTGACTGTAAAATCCTGATTAGCTTGATTATTAAAAAAAAAATTATTATTTGCTTGCATAATCGGACACAATTCCCCATTAACTTTTAAAGAAACTTGTCAGCTTTCGGTTGAATTTTTGAAATGTGTATCTTTGATAAATCTCAAAAGTTGAAAAAATGTAATTTTTTTTGCCACAATTTTCTCAAATAGCATAAAAAAACCCTTCAAGAATTTCAATTTTAGATTTTTTAATTACTGTACTTGTAAGGTTTTTTTTTTTCAATCACAATATTGGACAAATAGTTTCATGGTATCTTTTCGTAAAATGATTGAATCATTAGACAGACTATGCTGCCATGACAGTGTATTGTTTTATACTTACATTTGGAAAATCTCAGTGGGTTTTAATGCACATTGCTTTGTGCGTTTTCTTTCCATTGTTTCAGCTGGATGCCATTGTAAATACCTGAATACATGTTATATGCAACATTTCCTCGGGCGACAAACATGCGCTGAAAAACTAGTGTAGCTTGAAAATGCCTCCATATATTAAAGCACTTTGAAACGAATGGAAGTAGATGATTGTGTTTTGCTGTCAGTGCTAAAGGTACAACTAAATTGTTGTTTAGGTAAGTAAACCAGCCCAGGGCAAAATAGACAAATGTAAGCATAAGGTGTTAACTGGTCTCTTGTGTTCATGTACAAAAGGCAGTTCCTTGCAATCCCTATGGAGATGAACTGTATCTTCCGAATGGTACAACATGGTATGGATATATAATGTGAGATTAGGGTTGCTGATTTTGAAGGGAATATAGAATAAATAAATTGGGAGGAAGGCAAGAAGTAACAGTGAATGCACCTTACATGATGAAACTGAAAGAAAACTCTCATAAAGAAACAATCTGACTTCAATGTAGATAAGAGAGACCCCGTCTTACATACAGTATACCCAGGCCAGAATGTTAACCTGGGAAACTCCACTGAATATAATCCTAACCTCCAGTATCCATTGCCAACTGGTAGGATTCTGGGAGATGTTTTTCTGTGGCAGTTGAAGGGACAATGGAAATTTATATAAAAGACATGTCATGTTTTCCCATATTTGTTGACTAAGATACAATAGGGTTTGCTATTTAAGAAAAGCAATCAATATAATAATAATGTGTAATTTTAAATAACTACTCAGAAGGTGCCCAAACCCAAACGCTGTTTGCTATAATATTCTTTTGCAGGAATAATAGAAGATGTTCGCCATCCTACAGGGAGTATGTAGCGCATGCAAAACACATTTCATATTTTTCTGCTGTGTGGAAACAATGGGGCAGGTTTAGGTTTGAGATTAATCAGATTTGACTTTGCTTAATGACAGATTAGGCAACTATTCATGTATTGTGATAGACAGCAGTGTAATTGTCCTCATTTGAATGTTTTCAACCGATTGTCAAAATAGTTCATTATAACTTTGCCCCATGTTATCTTGTTGCCTTGACAATTTAGTGTGATTTGGAATTCACGCTGATGTGACATTGTTCCCATGTCACAGTGTCACCTTTAGCTGCCCATGCATGACGATAAAGAGGAAAACACATCGTTTTTTTTTTTTTTAAATGGAAATAGAAATTATAACAGCTGGCAATAAATGCCCTGGGATAAGAAAGCTTTCTGTCCTACAGTGCATCTTTTTGTTGCCTCTTGTTATTCTACTAATGATTGGGGAAGATAAGGGAATTTATTATTAAAACGCTTGCTGCGAGCAATTCATGTGAAAGAAATGATGTAAAGGAGAAGTCAGCCTCAGTGCATTCTTTTGTAACAGAAATAAATATTTTTTTACCAATTTCTCATTTTCATATTAGGACATTACTCAATGTCACACACCAGAGTAATGAGGTGCATTCTAAAAGCGTCATACTTTCTAAATCAAATGTTAACCCTTTTTTTTCGGATACCCTCCTTTTATCCTTTAGCTTGTGCTAAATGATGACGTTCATATTATGAACAAGCCTTTGATTCCAATAGCAACCAATCAGATGTTTTCAAAGAGGTGACTGTAATTGCAATCTGCTGATGGGTTGCTATGGGTTACTAGACTTGGTGCAAGCTTTACTACTTTTATAAAATGTTCTGCCATTATTACTCCTGGGGGTTATGACCTATCAGCAGGTAGCATTTAATAGTCATCTGTTTAAAAGGAAGTAACTTTTTGGTTGCTATGGTTACTGCAACTGTTACTGCAACTGCCATCTTCCCGAATGGTCTGTGCACCTTTCAGCTGCAGGTCTAATAATCTATGGCTGGTGACGGGGCACGCCAGTTTATGCATACTTTGTACAAACTTTGTAACTAAAAGTGCCTTTTTTACTAGAGTTACAGGTCAGTTGTGCAAAATAGGTTTTCCTGGGGGGCTATATATTGGAGTGCTGGGGTTAATTTCTTAGTAGTATATATATATATATATATATATATATATATATATATATACAGTCTGGGCTGGTGACCAAAAGTCAGCAACTGCCTGGGTGCTGGTTAAAAATCCTTAGACAATGTACAAAAAAATAAACTGCACTCACAGAACTTTAGTGTAAAACAAAAAGACTGTGTTTTATTTCAACTTTTCGGCTTCGACTCGAGCCGTCTTCAGTCTTCACTTCCTGCAGACGGCTCTTGTATAGGAGCCAGAACGTTTAAATAAACCACAATCTTTTTGTTTTGCACTGTCCTGTGAGTGCGATTTATTTTTTTGTACAATATATATATATATATATATATATATATATATATATATATATGTATATATATATATTTTTTTTAATGCACAGCTGGGGTGCTGGTGGCCAAGCACCCAGGACTGGAGTGGGAGTGGAGCCGAGTGGAGGAAGAAGAGTCTGGAGTGCCTATTATTTTTGAATACATTTATATATACATATATATACATGTATATATATATATATATATATATATATATATATATATATATATATATATATATACACACACACACTACACAGTAGTCTGTTAGCAGTTCACTTTTATGAATCTGAATATATATCTAAATATATAGTTTGCATATAATATTATTTAAAAAAACACCAGTAGATAATCTGCATTTCTAGTCATTTTCCAGTAGGGGGTAGTCCTGTATTAATATTTTGCTAGATTGGTCTCGCTATGATGCTACTTGTCCTGTGCATATAAAGAAGAACCATGTGAATGAGAACAGATACTGTTCTCTTGATGAATCAGACCTGTCACTCAGGCCAAAGGCTTCACAGTGATATTATTAGCACAAAGACATCCTCTCGGAGCTGTATTTCTGCAGATTGCTCCACCTTTGTCTCAGATAAAAGAAATAGAGGAGAAGTTATCTTTTATATGTGCTTATATACACTGTCATTGGTGTCCGTGCCTTTAGCCATCCTGTCACATGTTGACCTAATCACAATTATTACACAAAGGCATCATTAGATTCACTAATAAAAGGCTGGGCTTTGTAGTTATGAAAACACAGCTTGTGTTGTTTATATTACACAAGATATTAATTTTTATTCAGATATACAGCGCTGGATTTGCTGGGCGGGCGCCCCTAGGCCGCAAGGTCCTAGCGCCCGCCCGCACTACCTCACGCAGGCGCAATAGTGCTGGCATGCAAGTGCCAGAGCACTGGGGAGCAGCACGTTCCCAGTGCTCCCCATAGAGCTGCTAGGTGTCATGATGCCCCCGAAAAATGTGCCGCCCTAGACCCGGGCCTATGTGGCCTCGCCACAGATCTGGGCCTGCAGATACATGTCATTTAAAAATACTAGTGCAACCCATATATATGACTATGAAGATTTTCATTCATCTGGGTCATGGTATATCTGGTGGGTTATTTATCAAGGTGCGAATTAGAAATCTGAGCAACTCTGATTGCCCGAATGGACTTTATTTATGAAGAAAAAAGCTTGAAAAAATAGGGTCGGCCAAACATCGGAGCTTTTCCCAAAAACTCTGAATTGTTTATGGCTTCTGCGCAAAAAACTCAGAAATCTATGAAAAAATCGTAGTTTCTTGAGTTTTTTGCACAGAAACCACAAACTCATCGGATATCGGTATGGACATAAGCGCAGACACTGGGACCTTCCCCATTCACTTAGGACCTCGAGAGCTTTTAGATGCCTAGGTTTCAGATTCTGAGTTTTTAGACCATCGGACTTTAATAAATCACGAAAAATCATAGGTTTCAAGCATTCTGGGTAACAGGTCCCATACATGTACAAATCTACTTAGCTGATTTAAACTTATACAGTGTACTTGCTTATTATTGTTTATCGGCAACAGTGGCAATATTTATTAAAGAGGGTCTATGTATATAAGAGTACTGTATATATATATATTTGTCTTTATCTTTATATATGCATAAGTTCTGATACATTTGATACTGGTTTCATATTATTTGAGTTGGACTAAGCACCTTAAAATAAATATAGATATTTGCAATCATACAGTATATATATATATATATATATATATATATATATATATATATATATATATATATATCTCCGCACATTGCAAATATGAACCACGTTTTGCTTGAATGCAGTTGCAAATAGCAACCAATCAGGTATGGGAGTTAGATTGACTTTGTTTTAATAAAAAAATTAGATACATTTGAGTTTTAGTGAATACCCCCAACTATATTAATGTCAGAAGGGGATATTCTTGGTTTGGATATTTCAAAATACCAGTTAAGAGTGGGGACCAAATAGGTATGATGTTGTTGACTTTATAATACACTATATCCACTTTTAAAAAATCCTCATAGTATTACATTAAATATTATAGCTGGAAGAGATTTCAAAAAGGAGCATCATTTTCACTGTTATTGTAGTGTATGTTGCAAGAGGTATTGTTATACCAGGACATTAAGAAATACAAATTCATTGTGGTTCCAGGTTTATTTGATGAAATTTTCATGTAATCTGACCTCTTGGTTGCAGGACAGTCTGCAAACTCAGCAAGTAGCTTTGTGGCTGACATTATAATGTATGCCCTGGAAATATTTGATAAGAAGCATAAAGGTTCCGTTCATGGCAGAGCTCAGGCGCGGGAAGGATTGGAACAGGGTTATTTAGGTATTTAATATGTTGGTGAAAACAAAATTCCATGGAAATGTCCTGTAGAATAAACAAATTGCTCCAAGCGTAGAATTATTTCATCTGTTATCAAAGAGCATCAAGAGACCCAGAAATCAATACAGTCTAGTAAATTGCAGCCATAATTCTCTAGTTGAAAAGCGTAATACATTTCATTCTTAATGCTAGACTGCAAGCTGGCTATTGTGTATCTATTTAAAATAAAATAACATGGTTCCAAGCTTCCCAAACTGGGTAGTCTTTCAGCAAGAAATCTGTATTTGTTCGATCCTATTGCAACAAGTGGTTATAATTGACTATATTCCCTATTTATACACCAGGGCTAGATTATATTCTTTATCCTGAAGAATATGATAACTAGGCTCCATTTATTCAGGCCATCTTAGCTGCAGTAAGATGGAACAGTCACCACGTTTTTCTTTTATATATCTCCAATTATGCCAATTAGACAGCCATGCAAATTAATTACTATTATATCTGTTTGCATGGAGTATAAAAAATATCAGTAGCACCAGTGCAACAGTTATCTTTTAAAACAAATGCTGACCCAGTAGCCTATTAAAAGTAACCTTAACTGCAGAGGCTAATGAGGTAGTTAGCAATATTCCTAGGCTAATGCTAAGCAGGCACTGAAGCTATAAGCATCCCAAATTAATTTTAGATGCCCTTTGCTAAACATTGCAATGACCTCAGTCTGTCTGCAATGCAGTGTTCCTCCAGCACATACTAATATCCCATCTAGGAAGCTGAAATACAGATGGAATAATCAGTGTGAATAACTGGAGTGCCTACAACAGAATCAAGTGATCACACCTCTTTAACTTGGCAGCGAAACACAGCACTTTAATCTAGATCCTCTAGATCACTTTATTAGCAAAGAGGAAGACAGGGTTCTTATGTTGTTTCTGTGCTCTACATGCAAAAATATATCTTTGTATCTGTGTAATGCCTTGATAATAGAGAAACAGGTAGGTAAGGTATTCAGATTCCTTCTAGACTGCTACATTGTACTCCCTGCACTGTAATTCTACCAGTTAAATTGTTTAATGTGGGTTGTCTGCAGCCCTAACCTAATACATGTAAAGGTTTATAACAATACATTGGATACAGCTGAACTTCCTAAAAATATAAAATGCTGCAAAAACAGTTCAGTGGCTATCTGCCCTGCTGCCACAGTTCACATTGTACAACATTGTTGCACAGAGTCACATAAATCTTTAATTCACTCTGTGGGGCCAGCATTATATTGTAGGTTCCACTTCTGATAAGGGATATTGAGGAATTATAGTGGGTTGTCTGGTCCACTGTATGTTAACAGAGGCCAACAATGTATCTGCCAGTCTCCACTGTAGGCTTTATAATAAGATTAAAAGGATATTATCTGTCTCGGTTTATAAGACTAATTCCAGTGGCACTAATGTAGTCAGAAAGACATTGCTCAAAGTTGGGTTGTGTTCCAAATTGCCACTACATTTATGAAGCTTTGCATTATAACAACCTATCTTTTCATTTTAAAAAAGGGAAAATTATTGGGGAAGAAATTAAGATGAAATATCAGTTTACTAAGTATATGTAAATTTAGACCCTGACTGAGGTAATGTTCCACCCATTGAAAGGTCTGAAATACCAATTTAAGGGATTCCATACCATTGTAGATTGACATATATATAGGACATGCTAGATGTCTTACAACTTATAAACTTATAACTCAGCAATATGGAACGAATAACCCCTACACCCCTACCCTTTTCCCCCCTACAATTTTTCCATACTACCAAATTGGTAACACCGCTAACGTGGTTAATATAGGAAAAAAATAATATTTCAGCACTTGAGCTCCAAGTTCAGGGAAAACTTTTCAATTATCCCCATCTCCCATACAATATTTTATGTAGCATTACATTGCTTAATCTAAATGCTGCGCGTGTTCAAGTTTCTATATCTTTTCTATATGCTGCAATCACTTGGCTTTCTTTCCCCAGATGTAGTAATAATAATACTGTTCCTTTTTGAAAGTTTAAAATGATAGGAGTGTGTATATGTATATAGCAATATAGACAACATAATCCCATATGGACTACGGTATCATTGGTTGCTTCCCTTCAAAAATAAGGACTATGAATTAGGTTTTAGAAGTAACTACCAGTATTGTTGTAATATGGAGTATTTCAGTTTTTGATAATGAATATTATTCAAATTGTAAATTGGTTAGGATTTGGTTACTGTAGTCAGTTAGAACTGTTTATAGAAATAGAACACCTTTCTATGTGGTCCATTGTTCTAGGTACCTAATGATAGGCCCCAACAAGTTGCATGATGTTAAAGGGATTCTGTCATGGGAAAACATGTTTTTTTTACAAAATGCATCAGTTAATAGTGCTTCTCCAGCAGAATCCTGCATTAAAATCCATTTTTCAAAAGAGCTAACAGATTTTTCTATATTTAATTTTGAAATCTGACATGGGGCTAGACATACTGTCAGTTTCCCGGTGTCCCTAGTCATGTGACTTGTGCTCTGATAAACTTCAGTCGCTCTTTACGGCTGTATTGCAAGTTGGAGTGATATCGTTCCCTCCCTTTTCTTCCCAGCAGTCTAACAATGGGAAGGTAACCAAATAACAGCTCCCTGACACCTGCATTGCTAAAAATGCTCCTTTGTCTACCTAGAGGTAAATAGGAGAACAGTAAAAATCCAAGTCCAGATCACCAAAGTCACAACTCCTTAAAAATATACCATAAAATCATGACAGAATCCCTTTAAAAACACAAGGATTTCTACAGCCTATATACTCCCCATTGTGCCAGCTACTCATTTCTTACTGAAATTTGGAGAAATTTTCAGAAAGTTTCACCAGAGCATTCATTTTTATGAATCTGCAACATTTGTAATTGTTTTGCAAAGGGGCTAAAGAATAAATGAAGACAGTGATGAATCCTATATTCTACAATTTCACTGGCCAATCCTTCCCCACTGTGTTCTTGGCCATTATAAGCTTGTGATTGGGAGATGTGCTTTCTGGTAAATGGGACAATATGGTTATAGGGCAGGGGGAAAATGGAAAGTTATCATTATTGGAAAGGTTGCTCTGAATTGGAGTTGGGACAACAGATAGCTTTTCCTTTATAAAAAAGATGTTTACGTTGTTCTGTCTGGCATCATTAATTTTATGAAATACAGAAGAGGTCAAACATTAGGCTTAAAATATTTTTTTTCCTATTGAATGTAGCAGGATTATAGACCTGTCCTGTCAGTAAAAGTCATTTAAGAGGTTTCAGTTTTCAAACGACTGTGAAAAAGAAGCTTTATATAGTTTGCAAAGTTTTGAAGGAAGCGCTGGATTATACACGCAACTCTAGTAATCCTGACTTCTGAAGAAATGCTGTCATCGGATTTAAAAGCAGTTCCTTATGCTACATAATGTAGTAGTTTGGAAAAAACAGAACACACTTTACTTTTTTGGGCTTCACTTCACAAAGTCAATTTTTTGTGCTTGTGCTGGGAAGTGTATTTCCTAGAAGGCTCCGCATTACAGTAAGGCCATCTCTGACAGACTCCATTTTAAAAAACATTTCAGATTTCTTAACAGTTTTCTATATAATAATAAAACAGTACCCTGTACTTGATTCCAGCTAAGATATAATTAATTCACATAGGTGGCAAAACAATCCGATTGAGTTGAGTCAATGATTTTTAGCAGACAAGGTATAAAGATTGAAATTATGCAAAGATCGCTTACCTGGAAGACCTCAGATCCCAAGCATTCAGGATAATAGGTCCCATACCTGTACGTACCTGTATGGGACTCATTATCCAGAATACTCGGGACCTGGGGTTTTCCGGAAAAGGAGTCTTTCAGTAATTTGGATCTCCTTTCTTTAAGTCTACTTAAAAATAATGTACACATTAATTAAACCCGATAGAAATATTTTCCCTCTAATAAGGATTCGTTATACCTTAGTTTGAATGAAGTACAAGGTACTTTCTTGCTACAGGGAAAAAAATTTGAGTTATTTGATTAAAATGGAGTCTATTGGGAGATGACCTTCCCACAATTCGGAACTTTCTGTATAAAGGGTTTCTACATAACGGATCCTATACCAGTAGTATTTTTATACTATATTAAGTGGCTTTTGTATCAGTGTAATTCTTTAAGTAGCTATCTCTTTTTTTAAAGGTCATACTATATATAAAAGAAAACAGGCGGCATACAATTTCAAATGACCACCATTTTTATATTTTTAAAGGGTTAATGCAGAACTAGCAGAACAATAAGCATAAGATAATATAACAGAAAAAGTGAGGAAAGGAATTTTGGTATTGTAGTCATAAGCACAGCAATCTAACAATAGGTGGGAGTCTGCAATGTTTCTACATAAGAATTCCAAAAGGGAGCCATTGTTCCACAAGTTTGCAAGAGTTAAGAGGCATATGCGACTTTATATTCTCTATTGCCCCGGTCCATGTCACATTGCATAGGGTTAGAAGCAATGGCCTTTTCCATGTAACTGCCCATCTGTTTTAACTGCTTGTACATTGTCAGCTATAAAGTAGTAACAATGATATTTAAACAAACATATTTAACAGCATTGCAATATCATGGGGGAAAGCAATGCAATAAACTAAAACAAACCAAGACATAAGGGCTAGAAAAAAACTTGGCCAATCAGACTACAGGTATGGGATCCATTATCCAGAAAGCTCCAAATTACCGAAAGGTCGTCACTCCATTATAATCAAATAATCCCAATTTTTTAAAATGATTTCCTTTTTCTCTGTAACAATAAAACAGTACCTTCTACTTGAAGCAAACTACTAGGATATAATTACTCCTAACTGGAAGCAAAACCAACTTATTGGGTTTATTAGAAGGATTAGAAGGAAAAAACTGCGAATTTCGAAGTTTTTTTTTGGCTACTTCTACCATCGAATTGGCTACTTCGACCTTTGACTACGAATCAAATGATTTGAACTAAAAATCGTTCAACTAATTGACCATTCGATAGTCGAAGTACTGTCTCTTTAAAAAAAACTTTGACAACCTACTTCGCCACCTAAAACCTACCGAGCACCAATGTTAGCATATGGGGAAGGTCCCCATAGGCTTTCTAAGTATTTTTTTAGCGAAGGAAAATCGTTCGAATTGCGGTAAATTAACCCTCGATATTTGACCAACAGGTAGGGGCCTGATTCACTAACTTTGAGTGAAGGATTCGAAGTTAAAAAACTTCGAATTTCGAAGTTTTTTTTGGGCTACTTCGACCATCGAATGGGCTACTTCGACCTTCAACTACGACTTTGAATCGAAGGATTCGAAGTAAAAATCGTTCGACTATTCGACCATTCGATAGTCGAAGTACTGTCTCTTTAAAAAAAACTTCGACCCCCTAGTTCGCCATCTAAAAGCTACCGAAGTCAATGTTAGCCTATGGGGAAGGTCCCCATGGGCTTGGCTAACTTTTTTTGATCGAAGGATATTCCTTCAATCGTTGGATTTAGATCTTTGAATCGAACGATTCCAAGGATTTAATCGTTCGATCGAAGGAATAATCATTCAATCGTACTATCTGCGCTAAATCCTTCGACTTCGATATTCGAAGTCGAAGGATTTTAGTTCCTAGTCGATTATCCAGGGTTAATTAACCCTCGATATTCGACCCATAGTGAATCGACCCCTAAATGTTTACATCACTTTCTAGTAGACTTAAAGTATGAAGATCCATTATTCGGAAAACCCCAGGTCCCACACATTTTGGATAACATGTCCCATACCTGTACAAGAATTCTCCAACAAAAACAGCAGCAAAATGGAAGCACATGCTTATGTACAGTACATGAGTTTTTAGTAGGATCATATTAACACTTTTACAAGTGCAGTTTTAAAAGAATGACAGAGCTATTATTAAATAAAACAAAGGAGCAAAAAAGTATATTATATTATTTATTAGTTAAAAAAAATAACTATCCAACTCATGTCATTTTTTTAAGAAAAAAATATGTCCCTATAAGGAGCCCACTGTTTTGTAATAGATACTGAAGAAACTTTACAAGATACTCTACTAAATAAAACATGGCAAACGCTGGAGAGAAAAGAAAACATAGCAATTTGCATTTCGACTTGTGCAAATTAACTCACAGGACAGGGTGTCCCTGCCAAATATTTTAGGTCTGTCTAGGGATACAAGGTAGATGGCTTTAGAACAGCCTGAGTTATGCCGACTGCCACAGCAAAACAACAAGTGCATCTCTAAACATTTAGTAATATAAATCTGTTGTTCTGTTGTCGCCAGGAATTAACAAGCTCAGTCCCTATGAGAGGTGATAAGAATTCATTAATCTAATTAAATACTTCTTATTGCCAAAGTGACTTTGTAGAGAAGCTTTACTGAAGGATAAGAGCAAAGTAAAACGGTGTCCCAGCAGAGACACAAATGTTAGACTTCAGCAAGCAGCTCCATGCTTCATTAAAGTCCTAATTATATATTGGTTCTAAGTAGCTGATAATATTAAAGGAGTATCCAAGATAATTTGATGACAATGTTTACTAATTGCAAGTGAAGAGTGCCATGCCACACTATTACCTTGGGTGCTGTAATTGCGTGTATTTTACCTGTACGTGTCATTGTTGCATTTGCAGAAAGCCTTTCCCCTTTCTGGTTTTTAACATAGATTACTAAACAACTGCTGCAGAGACTTGAAAATTATGCTTGCCATGTATCAGCAACTGTTTGAATAAAAAAAAAAAACTAGTTACTAAATCAAATAATATAAATACCATTATTTATCAAAAGTACAAACTGGTAAATAAAAACTGTTATTTGCTATTGTACAGTTAAGTCTAATAATAATAATAATAATAATTATATATATATATATATATATATATATATATATATATTTATATATATATTTATATATATATGGTGTCTATTATCCAGAATGCTTGATAGGATTGTTTAGCCTCCAGTATGGATTCATGCAGCTCAGTTACCATCAAGTACGAGGTACTGTTTTATTTTACAGAGAAATTTTATTGCATACAGTAATATATATGTGTATGCATATATATATATATATATATATATATATATACACACACACACACACAATTCGGTGGTTGTTTACTAAAACTCAAATTTTTCTGGTCAGGCATTTTGGGCCATTTTCTAGATTTATTATATCCCCAATGCTGCAAAAAGCCTGAATCCGAAAATCCACCATGTCAAGGTCATGTAAAAGTCAATGGGAGATGTCCCTATCCCAATTTGAAGATATTGTGGTTTGCTCTGGGTTTAGCTCAATAATCCAATAAATTCTGGGGTTTTGGGCAAAAACTCCAAAAACTAGAGCGATTTGGGGAAATAAGTACTATTTGGGTTTTCTCTTGATTTTATCAGTTTTTTTCCAGATCCGATTTATTCAAGTTGTTTTATTAATAAATAAGGCAAAATCAGGGATGGGAGTTTGTTCAAGCTTTTTTAATTTAAATTATGAGGTAAATTTGGATTTTAGTGAATAACCCCCTTCATGTTCATATAAAGTACATGTTAGAGGCCTATTTATCAAAGTTTGAATTGATGTGGGAAGGCCTATCAACTAATATTTATGGTTGAGAAATAAGAAAGCAAGCAAGCACTCAAGTTTTTTCTTGAACAGTAACTAATTTAAGAAAAAAATGTGACAGAATATTCCTGTAGGTGTTTTTATCCCAGAAACACACCAGCGAGAATCTCATTGTTCCATTCATTTTCAATGAGGCTTAAAAACTTTAAATGAAGTGAGAAAATAAATATATAATAAAAGCTGTTAGAAACAAGTTCCATTGACTCATATTGAACCTCTCCAGCTAATGCTTGCCAAGTTCATTTTCGTGGTTTTATTCTCTACTAAATTCAGACTATTCAATGTTCCATAGAATGTTCTTTGTTTGTGTTCTTTCTTGAATTGTTAACGAAACTCAACTGTTGATAAATTTTCCTCTTAGTTTTTTTTTTGCAATTCAAGTAAATTATGTTTTACAAACTCAAATGTTTGCTGATTTTTTTAATTTTTAAAAAAGTGAATTATTTGATTAAAACATAAGTCTATGGGAAATGACCATCCCATAATTCTGAGGTTTCTGGATAACAGGTTATATTTGTAATGATGCTGACCGTGGAAGGTATTTCCTGGGCAAGCCAGGTGGCCACCCTATATAAACATGAAGCGGCTGTTTTATCAATGTCCGAATTTGAATGCTTATCACATTTTGATTTTTTTTGTGCTAAAACTCACAAATTCCTATTAAACTTTCGAAAACTCGAATGCTTGGGGGCACAATTACTTAGCTCGAGTGAAGGATTTGAATAAAAAATACTTCTAATTTTGAAGTATTTTTTTGGCTACTTCGACCTTCGACTACGACTTCAAATCGAACGATTCTAACATTCGATAGTTTTTTTTAAAGAGACAGCTCTTTAAAAAAAACTTCGACCACCTACTTCGCCACCTAAAACCTACCAAGCACCAATGTTAGCCTTTTTTTGATAGAGGGAAAATCGTTCGATCGATGGATTAAAATCCTACATGGAAATGCAGTAAATCCTTTGACTTCGATATTCTAAGTCGAAGGATTTTACTTCGATGGTCGAATATCGAGGGTTAATTAACCCTCGATATTCGACCAATAGTAAATGTGCCCCTTGATGTTTATTAAGTGGCAAAATTTGAAACCGCATGCCAGTTCCTGTAGAAGTCAATGGGAGTTGCCCTAGGTAATATATAGTGACTTTTTTCAATTTGAGTTTTTCAAATTTTACAAATTTCTCAATTTTTTTTGTTTGTAGACCCATTGAATGATGAGTAGTTTTTTCTCACAGTTTCATTTAAGTTTTCTAGATTCTCTGATTTTCTTTTTCTCTGTAATACCTAAAACACTTGCTTGTACTTGATCCTAATTTAGACATACTTAATCCTTATTGGTTGCAAAACAATACTTTCGGGTTTATTTAGTAGCAGATTTATCAAAGGTTGAAGTGGAAATTCAAATTTAAAAAAATAGAATTTTGAGCTAATTTTTGTGTACTTCGACTAAGGAATAGTCCAAATTCGATTTGAATTTGAAAAAAAATGGGAAAATTCGAATTTCGAAATTTCAGACAAAAAAAAAGCTTTGATTTAATTTCGGTTGGTCTTTTTGAATTCGAATTTCTAAGTTTTTCAAATTCAAAATTCGACCCTTGATAAATCTGCCCCTTAATGTTAAATCATTTTTTATTAGACTTAAGGCATGGAGATTCAAATTATGGAAAGACCCCTTATACGAGCAGTTTGGATACTAACAAATTAACCAATAGATTATGTATTTGAATTCCTCCATTTGATATAATTGTTCACCAGTTTTCATATGTGTGATAATGTCCATATACAATTACCAAAGATAAGTTGCTCAACTATAACAGCCAA